>JAQIXX010000791.1:0-46705 GCA_034700605.1 Willowsia nigromaculata
GGTTTGGCCGTTATAGCGCTTTCAAAAATTATCAGCGTTTTGGCTCTCCTGTCTAAACGCTTGCGAATTTTCGAATTCTGTTTTTTGCAATGGGTTACTGGTCACCTGATCTACGTGAGGTTTTTATACGACAGCAAATGGCCAACGGAAACCGTTAAAAACCGTTATAACGGTCATTTTTAGCCTAATCAACATGGTCTTATTTTGCCACACTTCCTTTCTTTCCGCATAATGAAAGCATATTCATAATTTTTGCTTCAAAATAGTCGCAAGTTCTCTACATCCTGTTGTCAGGTTTATTTTAATGTACACATTCCTCTCGAAGACTTGTTTTCTCCTCTGTATTAATTTTTCAAAGTGGTTTTCCCATTTTACTTTCCATCTTCTTAACCGTGACCTTTTATCCAGCTCAACTCTCGCAGTCAATGCTCGTCGTATTGCTTGCTCTGTTGGAAATTGTTTATCCTCAGGGGAAAGTGTTATTGTCTCAACGACTCACTTTGTATATTCAAATAGGCGTAATTCTATGCAAAAACATGCTAGTCTACCTACAACTTTAATCCTTTCTCTCTTTCCTTCACTTGACTTGAGTGAAAGCCTGGAGCTGACGGTGGTGAGGAGAAAGAGAGAGCAACTCTAATAATCCGACTTTCAAACGATGACAAACTATAATATGAAGAAGTCTCTACATTTTGTTGTCGTCTCCATCTCTCTGCCTCCGCCTCCCTTTCACAACAATAAAAGTCGATGAATATTATCCATGTCCATTCTCATTTTCCATTATTTATATACATTGCCCATGTCGTTGTCGTTTCTCCCTGTCATTTTATTCCTTTTTCTCGTCTCTTCAAATCCTATTTTGCATTTCATTGCATTTGTTCATCCTGCAGCTGATGCTGTTTCCCAACTCAAAACTTCAACTTTTTCATGTATTTTATAAATAAATGCATACTTTCTATAAAATAATATGATTATTATATTATTAATATTATTATTGCATTGCTGAGTTTATATTATACTTTATTGTTTTGCGCCGGCAGTTGAAGTGCTTGTCGTCAAACATAAAAGTGTGCACGTCTATACTCCTCTTCTATTTTAGTGGACTCACTCATACTTATCCAAAAAATATAAAAAGTGAAGATGAAAAATAGTTGTGCGTACATTACGTAACTTTTGTGCTGCTGATGATGATCAAGTGACAATTCATAAAGATTCATGACGACATTCAAGAGGCATTTCATGAACATCATCACACGACGACCATCACATCACTAAAAAAAGCACTGCCTCTGTCTTTCTCTTTCTACATCATTGTTATTATGGTCTCAACTTGAACAGAGTTGAAACCGAGAGACTATGAGCTCTCTCGCTAAAACACTCAACACTTTGACTGCACACTTTTTCCTCATTTTCTTCTCCTTCCTTCTCTCTCATCAGCACATCCTCTAAAAGCCATCTGTAAATGATTGCTCTTTGCTGCTGCTGCTGTTAGTGTCATACTTGTAGTCTGAGTATGCATGAACACAAAAACTTGTGCAAGATGAACTTTGAGAGAGATGGAGACTTTTAGAGTCATCCTAATAATCATCATCATCTCAAGTAATTTGCATTAAATGCAGATGAATCTTCATCTGTTTCTCACTGCCACTAGCTAAGACCACAATTCATTCCTCTTTCCCTTCTTTTTTTTCTAGAAAATATAATGAACAAGTCTTGTAATTCGAATTTAAAGGACTAGTCTCTACTTTAAGTGAAGAGGTAGTCTAGTCATATCATACAATGTTACCCAACAATAGCCTTTTTAAACTTTTTCAACTTTTTACAGTTTTATTTTAACTCTAAGAAATGCTTCGTTGAGTGCATATTTGTAAAATGCATATTTGCAATGACTTTTAATAGCCCTTCTACTTGTTTATGTCGAGTTGTGTTCACTTTAAAGTTGGTAACAATGATACTGGTTCTTGAACATTTTTTCTTGTGTGGGACATTGTGTTTTGAGCTGTGTAATAGCATGGAAATGCGTGATTCACTACAAAAAATTCCAATGATCATGATGAATCGCTTCTTTTACAAAAGATTGGAGTACACACCGAATTCTGAAATAAGTGTGATGTATCAACTATTAACGGTTAGTTGCACTTGTTTTATAATAATGGCTCATTTGTTTACATTGTTATGAAGAAACATGATGTTTTGTAACATACCTTACATATATTTGTAGCTGCAAGAAGGCATTGTTTGCCGTTTAGATGACTAAAAGTAGAAAACAAATTGTCAGCAAAGTGTTTCCTTTTGAAAGCAAGAAATGTTCAGGATTTTGGAGAACAGCAGGTGCGTTCGTCCATTTATCAAAGTGCAGCACCAACTTATGGCTTAGCTAAAGAAAAGGATGTAATTGCATTCCTCATATTTCTTCTGCTTGTTTAAAGAGTAACAATTGAGCAAGTTTCAAAATATGGAGAACTTTTCAAACGTCGTTACACAAAGGAAAAGGGTAAATGATGATCATCACATTCATTATAATTCATTACTGTTTAGGAACTACAGTTCTGTTCTTGATACAGCTTAACAAGAATCTGGTGTTGTTGTAAACATTAATACTAAAGCTATCATTAAGTATTTATTGTTATTAATATCAAAGCCGAGAAGTGAACGGTCTTAAATTATTTAAAGTTATTTAATTGTGCACAAAAAAGGAAGTATGAACAGCTCAAAAGAAAAATTATGCACTTCCGTAAATTGCATCCAATCCTTTCACCACTGAAGCTTTTCAGAAGTCAGGATATTTATAGCGAACCGCGATTGGTCACGTCTATGAATCCAGAAGCTATTCACAACTTAAACTATTCCCGTTACCAAAAAGTTGTGAAAGAGAAGCTCATAAATTGTGAGAAAAAGTGCAGCTTTTCGTCCTCTCTTCAATAATCATCATCATCCTCGTCCGTCATTGCACTCTGACTCCATCTCCGCGAGAGTCTTCCTGCTTCTTAAGGAGTTTACCATGTGCACATGCAACTACTTGATTCTTCTGCCACCATCCATAATTTACTAATTAGCATAGTTCGCCCATTAAACTTGTCTTCTTTAGACAACAGCGAGGAGCGAAATAAGTCGAATCTTTGCTCCTTCTTCTCTAGCAATGCTGGAGAACGCAGCGAGCGGTAGACATGCAAGTAGTTTGTGCGTTTTTAAGAGCCTCTGAAAACAGTAGTGGTGCATGGACACGTAATAATAATATTCTCTCGCTTCACGAGTAGCAATAATGCCTTTGTCTGGCCTGTGTAGTGTCCCTGGAAGAAAATCTTCTCCTAATACCTTCTTGTTTCTCGCGAGTAGCCAAGTGCTCCAAGTCTTCTTACTTTTGCCTTCTTCAGTCTTACTCATCTTGTTAGCAGTTAGCACTACATCACCAGATTTATTTCTCATTAGCACCCGCTTCAACGAAGAACAAGATAGCTTTTCCCGTTACCACTCTTCTTGCATGCCTTCTCGGCACGCTATTATTCCAGTTTATCGTACACAAAGCTCTCATCTTTTTCTTCATTCGATGAAGTCCGTGTCTGTTGCGAACCAAAGAGTAAAATAGGGAAATTTCAGGAAAGAAAAGAGCGTAAGCAGTCATTGTGCAACCATGCATGCTTAATGGAAATAAGGCAGGAACACAAAAATGCACACTTGACGGGAATAGGCAATCTCGTATCTGTCACGTAAGAAGTGAATTAATAGGATATAGAAGATATGCTGGCAATTAGAATGAAAATAAGGTGTCGTTAGTGTATATTTTTGATGAAATCGACAATCGAGCAAGTCGAGAGTTTTTGTGAAAAAATCTTCCTTCATAAAAATCTGCTTTGTGTGAAACAAGCTTAAATAAAGACTGTGTGCAAACAACTATTTTCTATGTATCTATTTAATGCATAGCAATTAATTACATATTTCTTTCACTATCATCACCATTCATCACTCGATCCCTCTGGCTGTGCATGCTTATTTCAAATCTCTTAGAGTATAGTTTGAATTAAAACTTCTTTAATCAAACTTGCACTCATCATTATACAATAATCTATATTACGATGCACATGTGCATGACTGTCTATAAATATTACTATCTAACGTATTGACTTGTAGTGCAGTGGTGGAGTGTGTAAACTGCACTTGAGAGTCTGATCATAACATGGCATAAATAATCAAGTGCTCTCTCCCTCTTGATCTGGTCATGCATGTGCAAAATGTTTCAATCTATTTCATTGGGCTCACAGCGAGAGCAAGAGGAAACTGCAGCGAGATTATATATATATAAATGATTATATACTATCACTTTTTCCTGCATAGCTATTCTAGTGTCAACAATTTAATCACCTTTAGCTCGTGAGCGTAGATGCATAAATACATCATGTTTTAATTGGGGTGACAATGAGATGTTTTGTATGCAGACACGCGTCTCTTTCTCACTTCTCCTACTATTTACACTCCACTCGTACCCCCACTTTTCTGCAAGTTCTGCTCTGCTACAAAATGAAAACGAACATTGTATTGTTTTCCCTTTTATCTCCTGACCTGTGTTGCTGATGCACGTGCACCGCTTTGCATTCAAGTTTTTTATTTATCTCTCTTGTCTCTATTGCATTTGAAATAAATGGTCGAAAGAGATGCAGTTGCATTTCAATAACCGTTACGAATGGGACGACATTAAATGAGCTTATTTGCAAAATAATGTAACAGCAAATTACAAAGTATGGTGACATGTTTATGAACAAAGTGTCATTATCAGACATTTCATCTTTGCTCATCTACATCTTTAGATAAAATCAATCCATTACAGGATGATATGATAGTATAAAAATGAATAGCCAATAGCGGGAATGAAAAATAGTACCTGCTTTACAAATAAACGCTTAAAACGTGTTATTATTGGCAATAATTTTGGCTGATGGCTGATGTGGGCAATAAAAGTTTTTAAATGGGCTGCTACCAGAGTGAAGAGAGTAAATGAACCCTCTTATTTTGACCATCATCATCCCAGCATCTTTTTTTGCATTACGTAAAGAAAAGAATGTATAACATGAAGGGAAGTTCACTTGTAAATGAACGTTATGTCAGGTAATTATCTACAGCTTTGTAAAAATGTTTTTTTGTTGTTGACGAGAGAAGAGAATGAAATAATTGGTGTAATATATGGCTAATGAACTGGCTCCTTCTGAGTTAATAATATGCTGGCTGGCTGCAGATGCTGGTGGTGGTGGTACTCACAAGGAGAATCATGATGATATTGATGATGATGAGGGCTCAAAAGGGGAAAAGTCAAAGAGATAAACAGTGAAGGAAACAGGCATATTTTACAACGAAGATTGTACTGCTTTTGCTGACCAGCAGCATGGCAGTGTATATAAAAGCCGTCATTATCATCATCAGAGTTAACATTCAAAAGAAAAAAATTTGATGAGCATCCGCCAAGACAGTTGCATGATGGATGTGGACACATTGTAATTGGCGATTGGTAATTGAAAAAATGCTGTTCATGCTGCATTTTGATGATGATAACGATGGTGTACTGTAAATAATTATCTTGGTTTAATCAATGAATGAAAGAGAATGGAAGTAATTTAGTGCATCATATAATTCAATGTTATACTTCGTTTTGAGAACAAATGATAGACTTGATAGATATAACGGACTTTCATGAATGAGCTTGATTATATAATTGAATTCGATAATTAACTAAATATGATGATATTTACATACTAAATTTTTCTATTTTTGCAGAACGTTGGAAATCAAGTCAATTGGATTGAATATCAAATAAATTGGTAAGACAAATGTTTTTTATTTCATTTTTCAACTGAATTTACATTTCCCCATCTGAAATCATATGCATATTTCATGGCTCCGTTTTAGCAGATTCTCTCAGATAGTTATCGTATTTTGGTCAGCATTATCGTGACTTTTTTTTCTTTTGGTGCTGTGGTGGGAGATACTGTTGTTAGGTGAATTGCTAAACGTGTCTTTGCCAAGAACTCAGAACCTACCAAAAACAAGAACGCAAAATGAAACCATACAAAAGATAACTGAAGATAGTTTCGTAGTTTACTTGGTTCATCCTTGTCTGCGTTTCCTTGTGGTTTACTTTTTTGAACTCATTGACAGCTCAGCAGAAAAAATACAGAAAATACCAAACCACGTCAACAAAACCTGAATACGATTATCTCTCTTGAAAGTAAAGCAAAACGGGAGGAGTTCTCATTTTCTCTTCCGCATGCCAGAATACAATTTACCTACATTCTTTTTCTCTTGCAAACCTCTTTCTTCTCCCACTGTACCCTCTTCCCGCTAATCTAATTATGGAAGAAAAGAAGCCCATCACCACACGAAAAAAGACAAAAATACGAGTTTTTATCTACTCATCTAACTTATCACTGAAGGAAATGAGCCGTTGCATTCTACTTTATACGCTTTTGCATTTCTGATGAATAGCAAAATGAAAATGTACAGATTCCATTCTCTTTCCCATTTCGTCCAACTCGTACTATTGCCAGTTACCGTCAGAGAAAAATGTTCTGTTTCTTTTCAATTCAGTACGAGGAGTAGAGCAGATATTCCATCTGCTTTTTCGAGAAAAACAGCACACAACACAGCAATAATAATGTACGCCTCTTGTAATATTCATAGCTACATCCACACACATTGTTTGATGATGATGGTCTGACCTTTTCAAAGTTATTATTATGATTAGTGCAAGGAACGAGAGTGAACAATGTAGAATATGTATACAAGTTGGCCTGGTCATAACATAAGCACGTGAGTGAACTTTTTCTCCATGGAACAGTTCAACTTCAGTTCTGCCATTCTTCTCGTGGCGTGCTGATGTGGTGCCCGTTGTAGGAGTTAGTAGTAAAGAGTAAAGTAATATACTATTATGAAAATTGTTTCAGTAAAAGTCATATGGCACAGTGAAAAGCTGCCTGCCATGTAGCAGAAACAACCAAGGAGAGGATTACATGCCACGCCACCATAATCATCATAATCATTTCCATATCGTTAGAGTGAATATAAAGCAGCTGGAAAAAAGTTTATTTTCTTTCTTCCGAGTCCTTCCTCAGCAGAGAGAGAGATGGATACAGCTCATACGCACAATAAACGCACAAAGGCAAAAAATACATCTAATAAGTATCTTATCTTTTCCCATAACTTCTCATATTATCTCCTCCACAGAGTTTCTTAGTGGATATTCTACCATACCATATCATCATAATATCACCATCATGCTGTCTGTATAATGTACTCCTTATAGTTTTCTTTAAAACTAAATAAACTTGTGGAAAAAAGTTGAGACGGAAGAAAGAAGTTGATTACTCACATTTCCCAGAATACCAGCAGAGACCAGAGACCAACAACAGACAGACAACAAGTTTTGCAAGGAACAACTCTCGTTCATGTGGTTAGACTTGGCAGTGGAGTAATCAGAGAAACGAGAGATGAAGAGGACTCTACTCATTATTATTATTATCATCATCAACAACAGCATCATTACTTGCATAATAATAAACGCACCACCATATACCACCATCATATTCCAAGAGAGCGTGTCATCTTGCAAGTTAAAATACTTCCTTTAGTCTGATTGTTAGTCTGGCTGTATGCATGGAAGTAATAAAATGGTACTTATCAGCTCACTTGAGTGAGCATAAATAGTCGTACACGCACACACACACACACAGAGTCTAACAGCAGATCAGAGAGACAAAAGCAAAGAAAGGAGAAAAGTTTTTATTTTATGATGAGCGGAAAATATTTCCACGCTTCTGCTCTTTTTTCTCTCTACCTCTCCGCTTCTCATAAATCTGGCTTCATTTACAGTTGCGTGGGGGCGTGGGTGGCTCTGCCCATTCACAACACTTAACCGTTCTTGAACAAGCCGAGTTTTGTGAGAGACATCCTGGTGGTTTTTCTTTGCATGGAGTGCAATCAAGCTATATAGTGGCCAACAAACGAGGAAAAACTAAAGCGATTGTGAAATGATATTTTCACAGAGTGAAAATCAAGCAACCAAAAGAAAATCATATAATATCTTGGCGGCTGTTGTTTCTGTTGTGTAGTTAGTTGTTCTTCTCCAGTTGGACGGAGAAGAAAAGGTAGGATGTAAACATGATGGTGATACAAGCTTTTATTATCATTATTATTGTGACGTTATCATCATTATTCCGTTCTGGTTCGTTGTTCTTTGGTTAACAGAGCACATAATGGGAGAGACACGGAACACTGTTTTTCGCAGTGGTGGCGGTTGGTCGTTTGAATTGTAGTTAAAACGACCATACATATCTAGCGACCACCGTGTCTAAGCTGCTCAAGTTTTCCGGAAATCGAATCGAATGGGATAGCTAAGCTATAATGTCTAGTAATAAGTTGTTAGTTTGGGTTGGAATAAAGTGAGAGGGAAATCTGTGCGTCTATATGCATACCTATATATTTTTAAGCACACATCTCGTGCAGTAGTAGTTTGTGCTCATGTGTGCACAAAATAGTGGTATGGACACGGATGAGCACTCTCTTGACAAAAAAGTACCAGACCAGTCGTAGTAGTAGTAGCAGCAGCAGCAACGGACTGGTTGGGATATAATATGGTGGCGTTAGTATTGGAGAGTGGAGAGCATGGCGTTCTTCGTGTAAAAGCTTTTTTCAAGTACTCCAGGGAACTATTTTCTCGCCAGATTCACACAGCATCCGAGAGAGTTGGAGTCAGTAGTCAGTGGTGCGAGAAAACTTGACAATTTCACTTGTTCACCCTCAACGGACCATCTAATATTGTAAAAGAGCTATAACAATGTATCCCATAAAATGTTCGAATGTACACACAGTGCCATGTCCAGCAAAAAAGGGTTTTATATGTTTTCACCCAACCGAAAGGTATAAAAATCCTGCTGACTAAGTCTCGGGGCTTGGTATAGAACAAATTTTCTCTGATTCTGCCTCCCTGCTAAAAAACACACACATATGCCATATATATTTGTGTTTTCGTCTCGTCCACATCCATAAAAAACGGAACTACTGTTGCCGCTAGTTGTTCGATCGTGTACACCATCACCGGTTTCATTCCATGTACAACCACGAGCGAGAGCAGCCTCGCTCAACCTGGCATTTACCTTGATTTCACCGGAAATAGAACCGATCTCCCACACACAAACCACACATGTAACACAAAACGATCCCACCTACCTACACCACTAATAAACCTCTGTCTATTTTTGTTTCATTCTCTCTTTCTATTCCATTCATAACAACGCATGCAGAGGGAGAAAAAAATCAAAGGAGGAAAAGGCAAAAAACACGGAACACCTTTTTGTTTATTTATTTTCCAGTATATACGGCAGCCTTTGCAATAAAAGCTGAAGCCAACTTCACTATAGGTTCCACTGTGATGATGATCATGATGATCATGAAAATAAGAGAAAATCAAACGAAACCAAACCACAACAAGAGTTGTGGCAGTGGCAGCAGCAGCAGCCATAATATATTATTGTTAGTTGTAACAAAAGCAAATCATCAACAACGGTAGCAGGAGAAACAGAATTTATTCATTTCACTTTGATTGCGTAATAAAAGAAAGGCTGCATATAAAAAAGGGAAATGGAACCAAGTAAAAAGGAAATTTGGGGAAGCACACACACAAAACGCATAACCAAATTATGAGTTTTTTATCTATGTAAATTGTATTACGTATATTTTCACGGTCACTGCACTTACATTCAAACAAGTCAAGTTTACTGTTTATTGATTAATGAGGTGCTGTGTTGCTGTTACATATATGCTTTGGTATGCAGTATAAGCAAGTATATTCTTTTCGGGTAGGAAATGTCGATACGGATTATTTCTTCCTTTTGCTAACACTGCAACTGCTGAATATTTTGAGGAACAATAAAAATGAGAATGGAAAGAAAGAGTAATCAAAAATGAAATGAAGTGTAGAATAGAAAAACGCCGAGAGAGCAAAAATGAGCATTTTTTATGAGCACTCACTTATGTAATGTGCGGGAATAACGGTAGGAAACAAAAAAGGAGAATAATATGTATATGCATATATTTTAGCCGGTTTATTTTTTTCCCCAGAAATTGTAAATCAAAGTTGTATTGCCAGTGCATTTTTGAACACAAAAGAGAACAAGAGTCCTTTGAAGAGGAAGGAAGAAACCAGTAATATTTCACTGAAACAAAAGAAAGTGGGAAGCCAGAGAGGAAAGTATAGTAATGCAACGCATGCATGTGTATTACGGAAGGAAGAAGTAAAGTAGAAAGAGAATCTAGAAAAAGGACGGAGAGAAAAGGGAGCAAAAAAAACCTGCAATGGTTTTTTGAAAGGCGGAAAGGAAACTCTAACCACAAAGAGAAATGTTACAATTCGTAGGAAAAATTTCCATTTTTCTGCTTTCTTTGTCGTAGTATTTCGATGTATTTCCATTTTCTCTCTTTCCTGTCACAACGACATGATGACTGCATGCAATGACAACAACTGAAACAACAAATTCCCCTTTGTTTTTTCTCTGCTCCGTAGGCAGCTTTCTCTTTGGTTTGGTCTTGAAATGTCTGGAATAAAAAAGTATTTCCCTTTTTTATTGTCCTCATCGGCGTCTTTTCTCTGTTGTTTAAATTCAAATTCGATCGCGTGGGAATATGCATGCACCGCGTAGTCAGCAGTCGGGGACTTGCTGGTTGGAATATTGATATTCATTTTGAATTGCATGAATGTGAATAGAATGATTTAGGAGGAAAAAGGAAAAAGAAATTTGTATAACTCAACTTGACAAGTTCTTAAAATATAAATAATTTGTCTTGAATGGCTATTCATTGTGGTTAATTAAAACAAGAAGCGATGAAACAATAATTTTGTTTATAACATGAGGCGAAATGAAGGAAAGTTTATACTTGAATGCAATGGGTTTCTCAAAAGTGGGAGATGCCTTGACTTTGAAATGCCTTGATTATAGGATAAAGATGAGTGTGGCTAAGATACTCATCAAATTGCAGTTTGACTTGTTTCAGCTAAACTTTTGATAATTTTAGTTACCGAGTAATAATACCAGCTTTCATATAGGCATAGATGAGACTAGAAATTATCGAAAACCATATAGCTTCCTTTAATGAATGCCCACATTTCCTTTTCTTCTTGACTTCCACTTGTTCCACACTCCACATTGCATCTCTTGATCGTCTAGTAGTAGGAAAAAAGTTTTCATGTAAGAATTTATTATGATGACTCAAGTTGCAAAGTCTGCAACAACTTACAACAGCAGAAACAGGAGTAGAGAAAGCGCCATAATATACTACTCTCTGTTTTTTTCTCTATAAAATGCAACTCAACTGGAATGCAGGCGAGGCGAAGGAAAGTGAAAAAGCTCAAGAGAATGGCAGTGAAAATGTTTTCTACGATGAAAATGAGTCTTTGAGACTGCCTCTTGCAGTTTCCCATTTTCTTTCTTTCAGAACGTCCAACCACACACACAAAACACAACCAACATTTCTCCACTTTCTTTTCTCTCATGTGGCCTGATAATTCCTTTCTTTCTCTTTCACTCTCGCATAGCCTATCTGTTTGTGTGAGTTGGCGACGACAACGAGCGGGACTTGTCCAATCCAAATGAGAACAAACTACTCTAAAGCCTCCTATATATTGCCACGCTGGTTGCTTATACGTCTTTCTTAAGACTCACTCTAATGGTTTATTTTGTTCAAGGGAACTGCTCAAGGAATAAGCACAATGTCAACGCGCCACAGACATCATCATCATGACCACCACCATCACCACCCGCACGTTTTTTGCTTCACCAGCATTCTCCTCTTCAAATGACAATGGAGACATTCCCATCTCATGATAAATTCGTAATGGCCATTAGAGAGTCAGTCTTCTCTTTAAGTTTGCTCATCTGTCCAAAAAATGAAGTGAAAATGTTGATTGTATCATTATCAGCCAGTTCGTTTGTGTTATTTGTTATGACGCAATAGCAGAAAATGCCTGTCTACACTTTTGCACGTTTTCTTTTGAAGTTTGCGTGTAACCAATGTACAAATTTCTCATAAAAACTGTTCATTTTAAAAATGACTCGGAAAGCCGCTTAAGGCATTTCTCGACTAGAAACAAAAATTAAAAGTATCGATAATTAAAAACATCTTGTGCCTGTAAGAGTTTGCCTAATAGTTTCTACCTTAATGAGAGTTTTTTGTCTCCTTCAAGCTATTCGTGTATAAATTAAAACAGAGGAGCAGTTGAGAATCAAATCGTAATACTCCTCCCCTTTTAATGGTGCTTTCGTGTGGTATGATTAATGAACGTGCAATATTACTGCGTGCAAAACTGTTCATCATCATCACTTGTGTTTTGTGTGAGAGGTGGAATGAATGGTCACCCACGAATTAATAAAATGTGTACATATAAAGTCAAATATTTTTTGTCAAATTAGCAGAGAGAGACAAGAGACGTAAAGCTTCATATATGACTTGTCTCGTGTCAGAATGAAAGCTCTTTGTTGTCTGCTGTTTCTCGCCTTGTTTCCAATTGGATTATATTTTGCTGATGCTTTTCATCCCCATCATCACACTTCACTCTGTTAGCACTCATCCACCACCTAATCATCCTCATCGCCATGATTCCCATCAAAAGTGCTGCTAATCTAGAAAAGCATGAGCATTAAATGAGGGGTTTGACGAGGCGAGCTCCTACCTCTGATGATGTATGTTTGTTCCTCCTCATACACATTGTACAAATTAGCAAATAAATAGAACTACAAACACGAATTCCTATGGCACGCTCTGTTCCACGACGAGGACAACTCATGTCTCCCATTTTGATTGAAAGCTTTCATTTCATCATGCCTTTACTACGCGGGACAGCAGTATGATTTGAGGAAAAATTATGTTTTTTATTCAGTTGACTAGTTTTTTGAGACATCAAAGCAAACTGTAGAGGTGGGTCTGTATTCCGAGGTATGGGATCCTCCCTCGAAGAAGAAAAAAAACAGCAAAACCTGAGCCGTGTAACGAACGTCATATTATGGACACTCGTAGTCCGTGTGTGTAGTGAAGTCACTCAGCCGGTCATTATGATTTGCAAAGAAAATATGTTATTTATATTCATATTTTATAGGATTCATGGAACTAGCAGGATTACCGTTATTAGTGTGTCGTTTGCTGTTATTATTGTTGCTGCTCTCCCTCCAAACCTGTTATTATTATTTACATGAATTACCGTTACAAATTCGTTAGCAGAGGACCTGAATTCCCGTAACAGAAAGCAACGACGACATGACGTTGAAAAAAGGAATTTTTCTAATGAACCATTTTGCTTATATGCTCATAGACATTCTAAACGCACCATTATTGGTAGGGATAGGTATAAACTTATAAACACTTTTAATGTTTCATCGACGCAAAAAAACCTTTGCCTCTTTAGTGATCCATGCAGTCTAAAAGGATTTTCATTTACAAAGCCAAACGAATGTGCTGATGTACTTTTACCATGTTTTGTTTTTGCAAAAGGATAAAAACTTTTGGAGTCTTGCATTGTTTTGTTTGTGTGTGCGTTAGGTTAGCTTTTCTAGTATAATTACTACTGCCGTGCCACTTTGCCCTGATTCTGCTCTATTGGTGGTGAGGTGGGTGATATGGTGGTCCTTTCTCTAATGGATTTTGCCAGAAAAGTATAAAAGGCGAGGAGGGAATGAGCTGGTGTACACTTTTTTATTCGCGTTTCTAACCATGCCATTTCAGAACTCATTAATTACCGTGATTAGGGAGTGGAGGAGTCAAGATTTTTATGAGAGTTTGGAGCAGGGAGGAAGAAGACGAGTTGACGATATGTACTCGTGCATGTTATGACTCTGCCTGCTGCAAAAAATGCTAAAAACGCCACCTTCACTTTTTACCTTCGTTTTAGTGTAGTCACGCCATTCCAGAGTATATAAAGTACACACGCAGTGGAGAGACGAGAAGCCCCACAGAGCTCCATTCCCCATTAACGGTTCATTGCACAAGTTCATACGACCATTTTCCATTGAGCTTTTTCTTCCTTTCTGTTTTTTATTTTCTCAGATGGATTTTTATGAAGAAATAATGGTCTGGATGTAAAATAAAATGGGCAGGTATGTGGCTGCAGTAATCACTAGGTATGTCGAGGGAAAGCACTGGTTTGTTTGACACAGATAGGAATTTGTCCTTCCACACTACATATAAATACGTTAATATAATACGCATATAGAATAGCAATGTACAAATTCGTATACACATACTCTCTGCATATGACTCAAAATACTTCCGGTTTTATTCCGTCCGGTTCCCTTATTAGCTGAGAAGGGAAGGTGACGGCGGCCCATTAAGGATTTTTATGACTTTAGTGTGAACGTACGATGTACGAACATACAACAACGCAAAAAATTTTACTTTCGTCCAGGCAGGCAAATGTCAGGGATAACACGTTGTTGAATGCGATGAAATGAATGGGTGGAGAAAACAACAAAAATACACGGTGGAACTCACTCTTAATTCATACTTTTTTTCTGCATGCGTGCTCATACAAAAAGCCAACAAATACCGCATTTACGACTGATTCATTTTAATAGAAAGAATAAATAATAATAAAATTCAGGAGCAGAAGGAACCAAGACCTGAACTTTTTTTTACATACTATTATCGCCCTCGAGGCTGTAAGCCATAAAATCATGGGATTTTTTTGGGAAAGAATAAATAAATAAGTAAAAAATAATAGCGTAGCACAAAAATCCATGTTTTTATCGCTTATTACATGTCAATCCCGAAAGGTAATTGGTTTAATATGGGATCCATATACCTATATATTTCAATTATTACCTGGTGGCTCACCACACCGTCATCATCGTCATCAAAATATGGGAGAAATCAATAAAAACTTTAGTTTCAAACAATATTCCATTCAACTCTATTGAAATGAATACTTCAGAGGAATTTATTTCTTTTGAATATTTTCAAATTGCATAAATGCATAGCTATTGTACTATTATGCAACCAGAAACAAAGCCCGCATTGGATTAAATATTTTTTACCTGTATGTTTTCACACAAAAAAGAAGAAAAAAGAGAAATAATGTGGAATTACCACTTTTCAACAAAGTGATTCATTTTTCATTCTCATGTACTAAACCAGACGAAAAAGGGGAATTTTAGTGCTTCATTTTCATATAAATATGTATGCACATCACCCATTGCTTCTGCACATATTACGACCAATTTGAAAGGTCTTATTTTTCTCAAAAAATAATAACATGGCGAAAACATAGAGTAATTTGTATTGTTATGAGTGGATCATGACCAAATATTTACAGCTTCGAGAGATGGCTGATTCTAAAGAGCGAAAGGATCAACACCTCCACGTCTTTAATTAACGTCGGTATTTTCTTCACTTCTTCAGCTACAACACAACATAACCGACATGATGATGATGATATGCATATATTTAGCTATAGCTTGAATAGTCAAATGGTTATAGGAAAATATTTATGTAAAAAAACGAAAGTGGAATGATGATGATGAGCAAGTCCTTTTTAGTTTTTTCACATAAAAAACAGTCTGACTGAATTTTAATGAGCTAGTCGTGTAATAAATGAACTGTACACTGGCACGATGCTATATCTATATGCAAAGGTTATAATGATAGGTCCTTTTAGGAAAACGCAAAGTTTCACAAGAAAAGGTTAAATGGGGAAACTACCTCCATATATTTTTTACTGTTGATTCTATGTACACGCCAGCCAGTGCTGAGCAGTAGCTCATCAAATGATCACGCTACGGAAAATACCATCAACCAACTCAACTTTTTTTCGTCTTTTTGTGATTTTATGACTTTTCATGGTTGTTCATCTTCCAAAATGTTGACAGAATGCTCATGCAATATAAGCAAACATTCATGCATCACATACATTTTTGCAAATATTTTTATATGAATGTCGACTCTAAAAATCCATGAACATACCAACTTTTATGCGACTTTTTTTTACTTTCTGTTTGGTTCGCGTAACTTCTTCGTAATTTATGCATTCAATAATTCTTCACTCCGAAAAACCTCATTCCATTTACTTTTCATCTTTATTTCCTCCTTTCTTAGAAAAAAGCTAATTTGGTTTCAGCCTTCACATTATACACTATGGCGGTGATAGTAGGTCATTCACATGTTCTTCAACTTTAAGCAAGGCACAAATTATTCTTTTAGTGGAAATTGCATTTTTGCATTCCGTTTCATCTTTGAAAACAGTGCTGCTCCAGATACACAGTCAACGAAGTGTGACGGGAAGGGATAGACTGGTGAAAATAAGAAATCTCGTTTTAAAGAGAAAGCAGAGCAAGGACAGTAGTGTGGCAGGAGCAGCAGCTGTGTAGAGTAGATGGAACGGAGAAAACTTTTCTTGCTAAACTTTTCACCTGCTTTCTATTCCGCCTTGATTTAGTGCTGGAGTGCGAAATGTGTACATAGTTCCCCAGCTGATTTATTGCAGAAGAAGAAAAGGGCAGGAAGGGAGGGAGAAATGTAGGGAGTACTGTGGAGTAAATATATTCATCATTATTATTAGAACAGAGTAGTGGCTATAGACCAACAACAAACGAGGTTGCTGGTAACGAAGGGCCAACCTCACTTCCTGTTCCCCCTTTCCGTTTGTATTCATGCATACCTCAAGTCATTGGACTTGCGAGTTAGTGGTGTGATGTGCTACATGGCAATTTATCAACATCAGTGAAATATTTTTTTTTGCAATATATTTGCATACTTTACATACTGGATTATTAAGAATTGAAGTACGCCGTCTCATCCCTATCTCGTTTGCTATTTTTTTGGTTTATGTTGTAAATCCTACTCTTATATTTTGAGAAGCTCTTCTTCTTTACTATCTAACTACTTGATACATCAGGAGTTCGAATGAAAGTTTGAAAGTAAAAATCAATGACAAACCTAGCGTGTTTTTTTCTTCTTTTTGTGCATGATCATCCTGTCGAATTGCATGTTTCAATTTTAGCTACATATTGATCTACACCTCTAAACATGCAACTTTTTCCTCAAAATTATATCCATCCTATCATTTTTTGCATTCCGTATCTCTATTTATTTGCAGTAAATACGTTCGTAGCCCTGGTTGTAGGAATAGCCCAGAGTAAGCTACATAGTAAAAACATAAAACATGTCCATTCACTAGAATTGGCCATTGACACCATTTTTGAAAGAATGTCTCGTGGTTGTGATACTATCTATACAAAACTAGAAATGGGCGATATTTTCCGATTTCTTCCTTGTTATTTGTATTTTATTTATATCATAATAACCTAACACGGTAATATTGTGTAGCATAGTTCTGTTGGCTACTTGTGTAGATATTTATCAAGATAAAAATCATTTGCTTGAAAAAGACTCATTGACATTAATTAATGGAAATTAGTTCCAAAAATCTAAATTGATTCGCCTAGACTTCCAGTCTAATCCTTTTTCATGAATCGCTGTGCATAAATATTTAAATATCTACATGTATCTTTTTTTGGTTTTGTTGTGTGTACGTGTTTGTTGATAACACCCCCGAGTACATTGTTATAATATGTGTCATAATTTTCATCAAATATTTGTGTTGCATTTATAAAAGTTGTAATAGTGTAAAAGTTGCTAATATCAAGAACCTTTGCTTATATAATATTTATGCAAGTTACACAACTACCTATTCCCTCACTTTTAATAACAAGGAAGCCACTACTCAAGTCATTTTACGATCGAGACATTGTTTGCCTCGTCTACTAGACTTTAAAAAGTTTTCGAAAATAGGAGGTAACAGAAGAAGAGAGAATGAGATATCCGATATTATGACATACATGATGTTGGGGATGTAACTTGCTTAGCCAACTTACACTTTTAGTAAATGGTGATAGTGCTGATAACCAGCTCTTTCTCTCCAGCGCACCTACACATCCACACGCTCTTGAGTTCAAAATTTATAGGCATACAAATATTGTACACGTATGGTGTGTCAAAAAACTTTATATTTCAACTGCATTGCTTTCTTTGAAAATGCTTGAGCCTTGTTGTATTTGCGGATGGGCTACGTTTTTACTACAGTATCAGTCTTGCTAGAGTTACGTACCTTTTGTAGCCCGACTATTACGAAAATAACGGAAGGAAAAGGAAGGAGCCAATTTCCTCTCCTTGTACAAGAACCTATTATACATGAGTTTTGAATGGTGACTCTCATAAAGTTTTAGCATGTGTGGCCCTTGTGGCACCCTTCCATAATACATGACAACACAAGCACTGAAACTTGTACATTTAAGCAGCGAACTAACACACAAGTATACGGAACGAGCCTTTTAATTATTCAGCCCGTCTTGAATTCTTGCTCAGAAAAGTAACGGCGAGAGGTGGAGAAGGAGATAGCAGGAAGAAAATTTTGAAGTTTCCAAATATTGCGTAATATGAAAGGAGATATTACAACAGGCAATTTCGAATTCAGTAAAGTTCAAACGAAAGACGCGTGCTCCGTGCTCCGCCTCCTTCTCCCTCACCAGTATAATATGGTCAGAGATCCCAATGAAACATCATTTTTAAGATAAGATCAAGGTCTATAGAGCATGTCTTATGATAACACTGGAGAGGATTCATTCATTTTTCTAAACTCATTTATGAGATAAATGGTCATTTTAGTGAAAAATCATAATGTGGAATGCACAGTTTAAAGAAAAAAGTCCTCCTTGAAATTACTTTTTATGATTATTGCCAACGTTAATATAAGATGCTTAGGAGAAATGGTCTCGTGTTGGCATCTATATGCTCTCTCCTGTCGTTTTCATATGCTGACTATCTTACAATTCATATATACCTAAGGTTCATCTGCATGCATGTGTGCTCCACTTTTATTCCTCTCATCATCCTCTCTACCCTTCTTCTTTGTTCCTGGGAAACTGTGAAAGGAGCAATTCCACTGGGCAGAATAATAGGCCTACTTTTATCCGCCTCAACTATTTCAAACGAATGGAACGACATAAAGTAGAAAATGTAACATGCTTACAGGCACACACACACACACATGCAGTTTCTGTTGGCCTTATTATTAGAACGAGTAGGCTCCTTATATCTCCTCTTCCTTTTCTTCTCTCTTTTGCAATCAGAAAATTGTAAGTGTGCATGGAGGTAAGTTATGGACAAAGTTGTTCTTTTGCCCTGTCTCCTCTCCTCTTTTGTCTTCTCCACCGCTCTGCCATTCCAAATTTTCTCTTGCTCTCTGCCGTTTTTGCAATGCATTTTTGGCATACATGTGAAGGAGAGCACATACAAACTCTAGAAACTGGAAATAAAATGTTCACATAACTAAACTCTACACATCTTTTATTCAACTCCAAGAAACTGAATGCATTGCAGCAACGACAGAAAAAAAACCACTCTTTTGGTCGTCCACTCGACAAAATATATGGTGGTGTGGTGATCGGAGAGGAAAGATGGTGACTGTGATACACTCTCTGTGCACATGTGAATCTCAATTACCAGATTCCGTTTAAAGCGTCTTTGAGACAAAAAATAAAACTTTTTATATGTTACATAAGTTATCTTAACACGTTCTTGCACATTGGACACGTCCGACATATGTATGCTAGTTAAGTAGATTGTGTGTGTGCGAAAGAGAGAGAAAGGCCATCCAAGTTTTTAAAAAAGTTGTGCCAAGTCAAAAGGGATGAACTGAGTAGGAGAAGCACTGCTTGTTCTCTTGTCCTTTTCCTCATCCTCTCTAATAGTCTGCATAATTTGCCCCCTGTGTCCTCTCCTGCCGCTTTTTTATTGCGTTGTCGTCGGCAGGGTTTTTCTTGTAATACCAGCAACTACCACCACCACCACTTCTTCATTTTCAACCACATAGTCAACTTCTCATATAGTATTTCGCATCTTGAGGGGAAGAAAAGGCAGAGGATAGATAGATAGACTCTACATCTTGTTGAAGTTGATGATGAACATGGTGATGTGAATTGTGTTTCTTTTTTTACATTATTACAACAACTTCAAGTCTCTCTCAAGAAAAGTTTGTCCTGCTCATCATGCCTCTTTGATTCTGTCATCGTCCCTGCTGCTTCTACTATGTACTTTTTTATAGTAGTACGAGAGGAACAAGATGTGTGACAAGTTTTCCTTTTCAAGTTGGTGGATCATCTACATTGCGTTTCTGTATACTTTAGTCAAGTTCAACTTACTCTTTCTATTCTCTCTGGTCCAGTGTAGACTACTCAACATACAATGCAGTATGTTTTAGAGCGGAAGAGATTCTCATAAGGAGATGGAGGGGATGACAATGATAGTAAATGTAGATGATGACATTGTCTCGGTTCGTAAATAGTAAGTGAAACAGACTAAGCGCAAGCATCTTACCCCTGTCAAAGTTTTCGTTTTGCCTTTGTGGTTAATATTTATTTAAACCGCCGACACGCAAGGAGGTCTTCACTTCTTCAATCTACATCTCTCAAAGACCCACGGATAGTAGATATGCAATGAAAATCTAAATCGGTCTCCAGCCCTGGAATCAGAATAATTAAAAGGAGGCAGACATAAGGCATTAGAGCAAAGACGGCGGATTGATTAGAATATTAATGCAGTTGAAAAGTTTATAGACATAAATTATGATGATGAGGAGGAGGAGTTTTCAAAAGATTTGATTCGAAGGCTTAAAAGTTCAAGTGAAATCTGTAATCAGGTATTCACACTGTGAATATTTATTTGATGGTTTATAAAAGTTGAGCTCATTAAACTTTCATTTTTATTCCTTATTTTTTGAAAGACTATCATATGCTTTGTGTGTGTAATGTGTGTGGTATTGGACCTCACACTGCATTTGATGATACGAGCTGGAATATAGAAGATATCATTTGATATTACTGCCTTGAAAGGTCGTTTCTTGGTCTAGACATGATACAATTGGATCTGGTTCTCTGTAGAATGTGGCCAAGTTAAATAACTCTGTTTACCTAGTCCACTAAATGGTACATTACAAAAAACTGAAGGAAATAAACATACAAGATATTATGGATGGTAACATGATATTGTAATTTAATGTGACCAACTTGATGCGCAGAAGAAAACAGAAAATTGGATAACATATGAGCATAATACCGGCTTGATAAAAATTAAATTATAAGTGCTTTATTTTTATCCTCAGACATTGGTTGTTATAATGTACCACAAAAATATTTCTCTTTGTTTCCAGCACATGAGTAGGCACGTCAATTTCTCAGATTTCATTTCATTCATGTACTCAGCAGGAAATCCCAAATGCCATGAGCCATTCCATGTCATTATCATCAAAACACTCGTTTATCTTATATCAAGAGGTATAATTGTGCAGTCATATTTCGCAGAGAAATAATCTGTTTGATGAAACTCCCATTAAGACAACAAATTTCTTTTGTGCAATAAAAACAAAAACGGTCCAATAGCTCCTTTTAAGCCGGTCCTGTAAAGTGATAATTTGGCAGGCTTTGTTAGAATTTTAAGATCTACTGGCTTACAAACTCCACCTCTGTCCATTATTCCCAGCAAAGCAAATTCAACACTTTATGCATTCCTTAATACTTGAGCATTTTGCCTAAGCGCCATGGCACACCACATGACCTGAATAATAAACGAGAAACACTTTTTACAGAGATGACATGTTGGGAAGGAAGAAGCAAATAAGCTAAACGTGCCTACTTTTTAAGAACAACCTAAAGATACATAATATTACTTGATGTGTACGCTTCTCCAACAACTAATCTGTCTGTCATCACATCTTCAAAATTACTAGCACGACAGTTGTTGCCACTTTTTTCTGCGAACAAGCAAGCAAAAATTGCAAACAACTGAATCATCTTTGCACAGCATTTCACAGAAGCTATGAAATGACATCCTGTTTTTTATCGTAATCATCATCATAAAATACTGCCCCTACTGCCAAAACAGACAAGATATTGAAAATCAACTTTCTGTTAATCCATCACATCATCATCATCTTTCGCAACAAAAATATTACATTAGGGTGTTGTGATTACATAACATAAAGTGAATGAATGGGTTGCTATCAAGATCACCATCATCTCCAAATTCTGCATGCAAGACTACTTGCTTTTAATCCTTCATTATGCGTCGCCAATATACCAAGAGTCAACAGACTAGAAGACTACGACAACTACATTCCATCTAACCAACTTGTGTAACGTGTGTGCTTTAAACTCATCCGCTCTCCTGCTCAAATGCAAAGCCAAATTTGCCTAACTCTTTTTATTTTCTACTGGTTAAAAACAAGCCATCAAAAAATGTAGCCACTCTGCCAACCTTGTTTCATGGGCATGTTTACTTTAGAGATACACACTGTCGTCGTGCCAGTTAAGTTGTATGTTTACCATGCTTCTCCATTCTCCGCTAGTCTACTAATATTAATGAAGTATTATTATGGTGCTCCTGTTGTTCCTCTGCTTGGTCTGTAGCGCAGACAGGCATTCACTTTCCTGGATCCATTCCTTCCTCAGATGTCTACATGTATTCATCATCACTATCCGGGTACTTCACTGCCCTGCCACGTTTGCACATTATTTTGCTAAACATTTACCTCTGCTGCTGTTACTGCAGTAAAATTTCGTAGCATAGCAGTGCGTTTTAGCTAGTTCATGCGAAATAAGTGAAAGGAGCTTAACCCTTTTTAATACTTGCTTGCTCGAAGGCCAACTCAGGGGGAGTCAGAGGGAAAGTCAAGGGAACTCTGCTCTCTGCACACAGGGAAATTACTGCAAAAACAGACACAGCAGTGGAGAATAGTGAAGACAGGAAAGTATATTATTATATTGTACTACCGCTTATTGACTTTAGCTTCAAAATCTCCCTTTTTTTTATAAAAAGGAGTATAATAATATGGGTTGATGGTAATAGTGGATGAAAAAGATGTTCTCAGGCTTGAGAGACTTTATGTATCAACATGCTGGCTCCCAGCTTGAGTCTCTCCTTCTATTTTCCCTCGTCATTCTCCATTCTCTTGCTGGCTGCTGATGATGATGCTCTTCTGATGGCGTTGTTGTATCGACCGAAAATGGAATTTAAATTAAATTACTTCATTCCGCCACTGCTCTCCTCTGCCTGCTGCCCTACTGACTTTCCTCCCTTTCCCCCAAAAAATATGTGATGCTCATGTAAAAAGCTAAGCGCAGACTGTGTTGCTATCATTTCACAGTAGACCAAGTCGTTGCCCTTATTATTATTGTTATAGTTTTTGTAATCATTACAAATAGTTAATATTATATGTGGGCTAGTTGGTCCTAGGCATCTAGATGGAAAGTAGTTTATAAAAAGGGCATTCCATTCTCTACTTTTGTCCGCGAAAAAATTTCTCCACTTTGGTATGTCGGTATTATAGCGTCCATTTGTCTAGACCTTTTCCAACAACGGTGACTGAATGGTTTTCCTGGAAAATTAGAATATTGTTATTTCTTGATGACTATATAGTCTAGAGAGGCTTGCGGATTTCAATGAACTGTTTACCAGAAGGAATGTTGCGCCACAGGACTTGAACAGATACTCCAAACCCAGCACAAAAGGCTTATTTTCACTTTTCTTCCATCCGTTAGAGAAAAAACCTTCCCGTATGAAGTATAGCTTGTGAAAGATCAAATGAATGCTGTATGCTTGCACATGGTAGTATGCGTATTTAAATCTTGAGAGCCTTGTGATCAGGATCAGGAACATGGTATAATCGTCATCATCATCGCTATATGATCATTTTTTGATCCGCTTTCTCTGCATACCCTCTCATTCTTTCCACACAGGCATACCAGCAAGTGATAAAATATATAGACATTGTATACTATTTCTTCATGTTAAATATATTTCTTCTTTGATATAATATGTCTATAGAGAATGGTAGTACCATCAAACAATGTAGCAAGAAAAAAAGTAGCTAAAGTCTTTATTTTTTCATTAATCCACTTTTCAGCTTAATGCTTAAGCTTATTCGTTCTTTTCAAATGGAAGGAATGAAAGCGAGAGTAGTGGGAGCTGAGAACATGAGTCGACACTCATTTCATTTTGTAGAATGAGTACAATTCACTAGCTCACCCTGCACTCGTCGTAGCTCTACTCACAGACAATCTCCATTTATTCCAGTAGCCAGAACTATCTCTGTTCTCTGCTCCTGTGAGCTTCTTCTCCCAATGATGAGACTGATGGAATTAAAGAGAGATGGAACAATGCAGAAAGGGAGACAATGTTTGGGAAAATGGGAAAAGAATAATACAATTATATAGGTGCATAGAACAACACCCACCAGACTTACGTACTGTGTGTAAAACTACAAACTATAAAGCACATGACTTTTTTTAAACAGACTTCGTGTCCTCCTTCTACTCCTATTGTTTTTTATGCTTAATAACATCCTCCCGAGGAAATAATGAAAATTGACTCTATTCCTCTCTGCAGAGTAAGGAGACTTTTATTCTGCAAAGAGGATAACTAAAGTGAGTTTGCTTAGCTTATTTTGGACTCATCTTCTTTTTCGCTCCCTGGTCTTTGACCTTTCCTCTCTCTCACTGTAAAATATATCCACATTCCACCCCTATTTAGATAAACAACATGAGATAATGATAATAACCATAAGTTTGCATTGTCGAAAATAATATTCTTTTACTTTACTCATCGTCATCAGGAGAACTATTATTTTTGGTAGGCACTAGTTGGTATATCTACGCAGTACGCACTTTACCTAAAAACTCTGCTGGCGTATCTAAAATGGGTATAAAAGGAAAGACGCTAAATAGAGAAAATATGCAAACTTCGTTTCAAGTCAAGTTATATCATTACTGTTTACACCATATCACAATCTGGTTTTCACATGAATGCCAATGGCAGGTATAGGCACTTGTAGGCAGGTTTCATCTGTGGAGGTCTTTTGACTACTTTGTTAAAAACCAAACTTTTTTGCAACATTGCAAAGTGTAAAGGGAAGGAAGCAAACTGCGCAGAGCAGGTATTTATCTCACATCAGTTCTTCCAATCATACGGATAATATTTTCCGTTTGCATTTTGAGATCTCTCACGAAACAAGGATAACAGCAAATAGCACAAATTTTGGTGATGTTGATGAAAAAATGCCCGCAGTGCAGCAAATGAATTTTCAAAACGAAAACTCATCTTCATTCCTCTTTACATTTCAACTTTGTATGAGCTGTGGTAGTCAGAGATGAAGCCAGTAGGAGAATTAATGAAGTTTAATTTCAATACTTAAAGTTGATAATATTTCGTGCTGATCAGCAACAGTAGCTAACAACATGTCATGAACTTTTCAAAACATGGGTTTCGCTAGCGTAATAGGAGAAATGATAGAAGAACATTGCAAATAGATGAAAAAGTCAGGTTTTCAGCTTTGCCTTGCCTGGTGCTGGCAGTTTTCTAGAAACAGAAGCTTTAAAGGATCAATGGTCAAACAGAAAAGGGGTTGATCATCATCATCAGGATGACGGACAAGGAGGAAAATGAAAGGAAAGACGAAATGAAATTTAAGCACACCATCAATTTCAGGAATAAAAATAATATTAGGAGCTTGTAGTTTGATTATTTTTTTCTGGGGGTCGGTTGCAATATTTTTACATGGAAAAGCTAGAAAATAGTCTAGGCTTACAAGCTGTTTATTAGCATGTACAATTTTACCAAAAAAGGTCCCATCTTTCAAAAGCCACACTGCAATAAGGTGTCATCCATAACCGATGCAAGCAAAGTAAAAGCTTTAACCATTGCAGATGCTTACATTAAGTAAGAAGTAATCTTTTAAAATTTCGGCGTCTTGGCGGATAAACGTCACCTCTTCTATTTACAAAAGTAGCAAGACCAATTTCCCATTTTTTCTATTTAATTTGCATTTTTACCTCTCCCTGAGACAAGTCTCTCCTTTCATCTGTTCCACTGCTTCTACTGAGATACCGATAGATTTGATGGACAACTGTTATTAAAAAAAGTTTTGCAAGAAGACGGGTAAGAAGAAGGTGCCGAAGGCGGTTCACTTCTCTTAATCTTCTTGTTGTTGCTGTTGGTGGTGGGTTGAATGAAATCTTGTCGTACTACTTACTATACTCGAATTCACGTACCTGCTCATTTCACTCACTACAAACTGCTACTACCATCACCATCACTTTACTGCCACTCTGTACAACACTACTGGACAGAATTAAAATTTATAGTGAGCAATAAAATTTAGAAGAAAGAAGATTTTTTTGATGATGCTGCTGCAGGTATATAGTGGTTGTAATGATTGCCTATAAGAGATATATATGTGCAGTTGTTGGATTTTTAATGATCGAGCCCTATTAGCCGTACACACAAAAGCTATAATAAAAAGGTCGATGAAATTTGCATATAAAAAATATCCCCAACGGATTCAGCCAATTCAAAAGCCAGTCATAATCATTATCATCGTCTTGAGTAAAGTAGCTCTTCTCTTTCCATTCCTACTGATCTTCTCTGCCTGTGAAGCAATAATAATATATTTGGAGGCTCTACGTATTTAGTTGTTTTTGCTTCAAGTATGGCTATAATTATAATTACCTTTAGATAGCAATACATGAGCTGATGAGCACTTTTACCCTCCAAAGGAAAATCTTTAAAACTATTTCTATATTCCAGTTGGGCGAAGTGAAGTAATAATCAGTCGTCTTGATTTTTTCTCTATACATCTTTTATTGCCCTTTCATGTTGTTTGCTTTCCACTCAATCCATCCATTTTTTTTGCAATGGCATCTCCTCACTGTTGACTTAGGCGTAATGTGAATGTGGATTTACAATCATCACGGTCACAGCAGTAGCACTAGTAGCTAAAGCAAATACCGCTGATGATGAAAATACGTCTTGGATGGTAGTTTACATTAAAGAATTAGAGTTGATTTTGCCTATTTGCCATTTTGATAAGACTGTTCATCAGCTTTTTAAAAAGCAAAGGGAAAAAAACTGGTTGGATGAGTATGTAGGTACTTGTCCTCTGAAAACCATTTCTGAATGCATTCCTATGATGACGACGATGATGAGCCTGTGCAATCACCAGATCAATTTTTTATTATCATCATGTGCATCTTTTATTACTGCCATTGCGTTTCACTTCTTAAGATATACAGTATAAGCAAATCATTTGTCTTAAAGAAGTAGACTATTGGAAAGTACACTTTGTTGGGTCCATCCAACCCGGCAGTTGTAAAGACAAGAAATATAAACTTTGCCGACGCAGTGGCGAGAGCTTGATCTTGATCTGGAATCAAACTTGCTTCGTAAAAGTAAGCATACCTCTTATTATTAAAAACAGTCTAATTTCTTTGGATGCTTCATCATAGAGAATACGATTTCACTTGCTGTATCCAGTTCGAGTGATGAGAGATTTAAAGCATAGCATCTACGTAATACGTGTGCAGTATAATATTTTATTCTTCCTGGTTCTACGCAATTCAAAAGAAATAAAATGCAAATCAAAACTTTTCCTCTTCTTTCGATTTTTTTACAGTAAAAACGGAAAACTTTGGAATAAAAGATATTTGATATTTCCAATACGTTTCTTTTTCTCCTTTCTCGGCATATCACTTTCTTCAACAAAGAAACTTTTCTTTAACTTTTTATTCTCCGTTTTTCTCTAAAAACTGAGAGAATAGCAAAGAAAAATCTAAAAACGATGAAGAAACCATAAAAACAGAGTTTCTGCTGAGGCTGAGGAATAAGAATAAAAAGAGACAAAAGTGAGCAGATCATTTCCCTGTTTTTTTTGTCAGAAAAGGAGAAAAAGTTGCACGAACTCATATACCGTACATTCATCCGATTCATAGGTAGAAATCCTATATGTACCAATAAAACCCCACACAAGACGCAGAGAGACAGCTTACTATTTTCTCTTTAAACATTTTCCTTTCGTTCAGTGATATCATATTTTTTATACCTGAAAGGCAATTCAACCAGAAAGTCATATCACGTCACATCTTGCTCCATCCATCCATCCAAATCTTCTGAGGCCTGGGCGCATCATTGCATTTGGATTCGGATTATATTATCTTTCCTTTTCCTAAACCGTCACCATCACCGCTGCTTCTGCTACAACTTGCATACAAAAGATGCTTCTTCTTTTTTAGAGCAGAAAAACGAGATCAAAAATATCATCATTTGGGACTAGAGACCACCACTACCACCAACAACCACTATAATACCGCTGCACTGAACTAGTAGAATGATGGAATATAAGCCCAAGAAAAGAAGAAGCAAAAAAAAGTTTATTTTTCTTGGTTCATCTCCTCTATTTCTTGTTGTTGAGAGATCAATTTCCATCCAGTGTGAGCCAAGTGCAAGGTGAAGGTACGACTATCGCACAAAGTTTATAAGAACATGAACTGCATCTTTTAAATATAATATGCATATCTCCTTACATGCACATGTGTGTAGTGCCTCACCTTACACAATAGCTGTTTTTAGTAGCTTTTATGTGTACCGTATACATAAAAGTTTATCCCAATAAAAACCAAATCTAAAATAGAAAACCGCATTATTTGGACGGGACAGGTCTCACCACCAAATCGTACTTTCAAGGAAGAAAAAAATTATAGAGACGGTGTGATTGCAATTGTTTATGTTATGTAAGGAGATGCAGGTGGGAGCTTGCATCTCCTACGTAATTTTTTATGAAAGACGACGACGGGACGAGGCGACTCCTTGATGAAAACAAGTACCATCAACCAAAAAATGTTCTACCACCTTCATCATCATCTTCATCAGCAGCATTTAGACGCAGACGAGAAAAGAGAAATGATCACAGATGGCAAGCGAGAGATTCGCTAGAAAAAGAGAGGAGAGAAAAAAAATCTTTGTATTTTTATAAAAAGATGAAGAATCTTTTTCTTGCACTTAAACCTTTCTATATGCAGTAGTTTTGGATTTCTTGCACAAAATCATCTCTTTTTAATAGGCCCATTTCACTCTTACTCTTCATGTCTTCATGCTCCTCTCCTCCTTCATCTTTAATAGCGTCTCTTTAAAAGTGCATTATTATTTACAACATATAACAAATAAATCTCTATTATTATTTAAAATGGAGAAAATCTGTTACGAGTTGGTAGTAAAAAGGCAGAAAAAGGTTAATTTGTGCATGCTGTGATGGGATTTGGAAATATGCTGCTGGGAACTGATCATCGCAAATTTTTCTCACTTGACGGCAACTTGTGTGAAAAGGGATGATGATGATTGTTGCCAAAAGCCACCAGAAGGGTAGCTAGTTAGCGAAATGAAGTCATATAATTTTTAATACCTTTTTTTTCTTATTACATGACCGCCATGTGGTACCTTGTTTCCTTCGATTTGCTTATTTAATTTAGACCCTCCATCGTCCAACAAAATCTTTGCTTGTTTCTCCAGAACCAAGAAGAGAAAAATAAATACAGATACGCAAACGACCACCATTCACTTGAATCCCAAAGTTATAAGCACACCTAAAACACAGGAACAATCAAAAAAATCTTTTGCCTCGTAGTAGGACCCCTTCAACCTCATCATTGTCGGCTACGCTGCTGTCGGTAATAATTTTTTCCTAGTATAAAACAGCATGTTCCAAGTCTCTATCCCTCTGTTTATACAAAACTACTTCAATTTCAACAACAGCTCATCTTTTTCTTTCTTTGAAGATTGTTTTGTGTGCATAGGTAGCTGTCGTATCCCTACATGTACTCAATGCAATAAACAGAAGATCAGAAGAAGAAAACCTTAGACTATAGGGTAGTTTGTAGGAAGGAGAGATGTTTTATAAACGTGATCTTGCATATGGCATCATTACGGACCAGAGAGAGTGAAATTCTTTATACCAGAAAACGCACATATATGCGCACAGTTATGTGCACCTACATAGTGAGTTAAAGCAGGTTCCCCACAGCAGCACCAGAATCATCGGTTATGTAAACTCAACTTGACTCGAAGGAGAAGAGAGTGTTTTTTAAGTCGAGTTTTTTATGTGAAAGGAAGATGATCGAAAACGAAGTAGTAGAAGCCGAAGAAGTAGATGTATAATAGATAGGTATAGAGGAACATATAGTTTTAAACTTTATCAAGATTCTGAAGCAAGAGGACAGGTCTACCAGTAGCATTAAAAGATGTGGAAGACTGGTGTACTGACTGTGATGTGAGATCCTAATAACCCTTGCCTTTGACTCCACCACTGTTGCTGGTGCCGTTGCAGCTTGTACAACATGCTATCCTAAATTCCTAATACTAGCTCTGCTCCTACTACCTGTCATGTCTTATCTAACATGCTTCAAAGGATTTTGACTGACTCTCCTCCTCTCTCTCTCCTTTGCGTGCAATAACAAGGAATAAAAAACTGAACTCTTCAAAGCTCTGATACCAGCTACAACTTCACAGTCACCAGTACCAATGTATATACCGGGAAGTTAAGACGAAGCAAGGGGAAAAGAAAATGTTTGAAAAAACAACAAAGTCAAAAGCTTCCTTTTTTCTTCCTCGTTTTTTAAAGAAAGAAGAAAGGAAAAAACAGGGCAGCGTGTGTCTGTGTGAATAGCAATAATAATAATATTTCTCTATCTATCCATCCATCTCCTTAATATTTTGTGTTGTGTTCTTCTGTGTGCTATACTGCTGTGCATGTGTGTCTGGATCACAGCTTGTTTCTTTTTTTGAGTTTTCACTCTCTTGATTTCACCCTACTTGTTCCTACGACCACCTTGCTCTCATGCATGCAAGTGTGTAAGGATCTTTTATATTGGATGTGTTTTGGAATCCCGACTGATTTTCCTCCCGACACGTTCCATGTCTTCCTTATTTCTTATTTGTATAACTTCTTGACATCCAATCCAATTGACAGGCAACAAAGGAATGAAACAAAAAAATGTACAAATCTTCCCGTCAATACTAAAACGGGGAGAGTAAAAAAGTGAAATGTGAAAATTTCGTGTGAATATTTTAGAGTGGGGAAAAGGGAAAAAGTTTTTCTGAAGAAGTGAGAAGTGTGATCTGATAGCATAGGAATACTTAATGAAGTGTGGTGTTTGATGGTGGCGTTTCCAGTGTTTAAGAGGGAAATAAAATGGAGGAAATAAGAAAGTGTATGTTTTTCCGTGACAGAGCATTATTGCTGTTAAAAGTTTAAAAAAGGGAGAGCATTCTGAAATGTTTAAAGACAAGCTGGCAATCAGTTTGTCGTTTGGAAGCCAAAATCATCGAAATGCCTGCATCTGCATAGGAGATGCATGAAAAGTAGAATGAAAGTTGAGAAAAGTAAATTCTGTCTCTAGCTGAAATGATAATGACAGCAATTTACACTACGCTGGTTTTATCCATGTCAATAATTATGTCATTATGCGGAAAAGGAAAAAAATATGTTTTTTGGTGGAAGCAAATCTAGTTGTTTGATGTGTGGTGAGAATGGAGAGGAAAAGTTGTTGAGTTGATAAATACTGTGCAGGATTTGTTCCGATTGTGCCATTGTGATGCTGTGGATGATGATTACAGATTGATTGTTGTAAATGATGATGAGAATGCTGTTCACTTATGCATAAATGAGATATGTAGTTGGGGAAGTTGCAACGAGTGGAAGTTTCAAGTTTTTTTCTTGTAATTTTTAGTCAAATTGCTGGAAAAAATAAAGTGATTTTGTACTTGTTAGTATTCCAGCTCAACGAATGTCTATATTGAAAGGAGATTTGCATAATAAGGTATTATTTTTTCAAATTATGCTGGCAGCCAGACTATCTGTGGGATTCTGAATCCTCTCGAAGAGAATCTACGAAAACTATTTTGTTAATGAGGTTACATTCTTATTATGGAGTAAGGAGCAAATAGCGGATTGTTGTGGCTCTTATCACATAAGAGTAGCCAACCTCGTAAAAATTTTACTTGCAAATTTTTACATTTCTCTAGAAAAAAAGTTATTTTCTTGATTAGACTATTGACCAGTACGCAACTTTAATATGAAGACCGTGTACAGATTTTGGGTTCAATTACAGTATTTTCTAACCAAAAACCAAACTTCTTCTACCACAAAGAAAATGCAATAATTGTGTACTAAATGTAGTCAAGGGATGTGCTCTTGAATGTTTTCAAAATATATCAAACTCTCATTTCGAGTTTTTACTCAGATTGAACGCAAATGACCTAGTTGGGTTGTACCTACATCCTAGTCATCTCCGCTGTCTCCCTTAATTTTCTTTTCTCAACTCTTTCGATCTTCGTGATCTGGTCATTAGTAAAGTTACATACGAACATGTTGACTCTAAATGAAATACATACGGTGATAGGGGTTGTTTGCATTCATCTCAGCACAGTAGTAGCTTCGCATTGTCATTAAAACATTTAAATATACATAAGCCATGAATAAACATGATACGCCCACCATTCCACAAGTTCATCAACGATGATGACGCTATTTACAAAGCACATGCCAGGAATCAGTAGCTGATTGTCAGAAGACGGGAAAAAACCTGTAAAGAAAGCAATAGAGCCACACAGCATAACGGTGAGGTAGGTAGGTATACATGCATCAGTAATTGGATTTTCTTTCTTCAAAGATAAATAGAAATACTTTTTTTCGCATTTGATTTCCATACTAGGACCCTGCCCGACTCTTTGTGAGGATAGGTTACCATCATCATACATCTTCTCCGCTTTGCGTAGTTGTGTTCCCTTCATTAATGAAAAAGACACTACAACCAAGATGTACAAAGAGCAATAATAATTGTTACAGCATCGCATACTTTGTCTTACTTTATGACCCTTTCTCTCTCGAGTGTAATTCAAGTCAACTCATTTATTTCTTTATTCCTCTGAAAGCTAAACTTGTATGTGTAGATCCTCTACTGAATCTTGCTCATATATAAAACGGACAATTAAATCTCAGTGTACTGTATAGGCTCCGCTACTACTTCTTGATAATGTCCTCATAAAAAACAGGGAATAAGAACAGTGAAGATAAATCTCCAAACATTTCAACAGGCAGGTATTCCATTTCATCAGTGAGAAGGCAAGATACAGCGCAGTAATGGAAATTGGACAACTCCTTTTAAAAGATGCATTATTATTGCTCTGTGACGTTTGCTACTGCTGCTGCTTCTGATGATGATGTGCTGATGACAATACAATCTATTATTGGTAGTATGTGCCTATTAGCACACAGCAACAACCTCGTTGTGCATCCTGTTGCCACCTCACTTTCAAGGATTATTATTATGATTGCAAAATAAGTTGTAGAGGAGCACGTCTACTCGGCTTGCATAAAAATCATCTTATCATCAACATCAATCTCCTTCTTTTAAACTATTTTGTTTATCAGTCCAAACTCTGATTCATTTCACCAATTCATTTAATTATATGCAAAAAGCTAGAGTCCGCACATATAAGTGGCGAATGCACTTTGGACGGTGATCATCATCAGTTCTTCTAGCCTGTCCAAATTTGGAATGAGCAAGTGCTACCACATTTAAACTGGCTGCTGATGTTGCTGTTTTTGCCAAAAAAAAAACTTAGAAATCTGCTTTGTATGCAGCACCACAACTACAACGAAGAAAAAGGGCTATAAATAAAGACCACTCATTTTTAAACTTGTTGACACTTTCATGTGACAAGTCAGGGAAAAAGACAATAAACTTGAAAAAGGAGCCAAAAATGCTTAGAAATGATTACTTTTACATTCCATTTCACTTTTTTTTTTTTTTAAAAATCTGGATGTAATAAGAACATTAACAACAAATCGGTGGCAGACGTCATCGTCAGAGTCACCATTTTAGTTTTATGCGGTGGCACATACTCCACACTAATACCTAACGCGTAGGAAGGGTAATCAAATTCTATAAAGCCATTAAGATTAAAGATTTCTTTTTATTCAAAGTTCAATCAGGGAGGTCGTCTCCCTTCTATTGTTTAAGGTGCAATAATCCGCCGTCTTTTCCACTTCCAATCACAACCCTTTCATTAAACTCATTTCATTTTAAAAAAAGATAAATTTTTCCTCCTTCTGTTTCCAAAACAGACGAGGGCTTTCACATTATCATTTCAACTCGTCTCCGACTGACTGACTCACTCATCAACTAGCTTAATTATTAGTCTCTTGCTGAACTAACTAAGCAGACGAAAATGATGGCGTGGCTGTCTCGAGTTTCTCCAGACTGGCCATTACGCTGACCTTCGTCATATCCCATTTTAATTCCATTTTTTTTCGAAAAAACGAAGAAAAAACTATTCATTTTGTTTTCTGATGAGTAAAGTGGCAAAGAAAACATTATGATAATAGCCGAACCATCTACGAACAACACAAGCTTGTTATTATTCTCATTATGTTTTACAATAAATGCGGGCATTGTTGTTTTACATTGTTGTCCAGAATTACACATTTTTCACATTATTATTATTGCTCCTGCTATTGTTGTTATACAACGTGTTCATCGTGCTTGCATGCATGCAAGTTACACATAAAAAAGAAGCACTCTTTCATCTTCATGGAGCGTCTTCTTTTTTTAAGCTGCTTAAATTGTAATAACAAGTTACAAGCAAATAGAGAAATATAGGTAGTTCCTTTGGCCCGGCCGGAGAATCCCAAAAGGGGAAAATTCTTTAATGCTATTACTTATTGTTGTTGTTCTTGGTCCTTCTCTGTAAAAAACAAGTGAAAAAAAATTATATTCCCATGATGAATGATGAAGAATAAAATAGGCTTACGCAAGGATTTACACAACACAGAGACACATGTGTACTCCTTATAACTATTGTACCTAGTTTATCGTATGGTGCTACTTTTGTTGCACGATGACGTATTATTATTATCATGTGAACTTTATAATGGAAAGCACACTACCACAACATCAACCCCACATCACTTTAATAATAATCACGGTCATCATCTTATTCGTTTGACATGTCGTGATCAAGACATTATATACGCACACACAACACACATATTATCCCAGAGTCCAACAAACTCTAAACTTAACTAGAGGAAGTTTTTAGTACCAAAATGTTTGCATTTCTTAAAGAGAAGTACCTACTTTAAATCAGTGCAATGTATATGGTGTAAAGGGGCACCAGACTACTTTTTTATCGTAGCTACCACCACACCACCATAATCATCTTCCCGTCATCATCATGAAAAAATAAAATGGTGATCATCATCTTTTTCAAATCATCTTGACTGAGATACATCCATCTGACGCCGCTGCCGTCACAGAGAAACAAAATGTTATGTACGACTTGGTTTTTTACAAGATAGAGATGTTAGCAAATAGGGATGATATTTTAAAGGGTGTTGGTCTATGCTTTGGATTCCATCATTTTCTGAACACTTTATTCCGATTAACTTTATTACAGAGTACACGTAGCCTACACTTTTGAAAAATATATCTGCATAAAGTAATAATAGCTTTATCACAGAAACATTTTTGTTCTCATTCCTATAATAATGGAATGTTTGACTTTTCCAAAGTAAATATGCACTACATTATGTTAATAGAGAGAGAGAGAGGGAGAGAAAGATTATTTGTATATGAACACATCAACCGCTAGTTTGAATGAAGAGTCTAGATAGACGGGAGGAAGATGATGATGATGACGATATGGGTATAACGCCAGTCAAATCAAGGGACCTATTTATATTGTTCCCTTGTCAGTTCTTTGCTTTTTCGTCTTCTTCTCAGTTCCGAGGTTTCTGGCTCGCTTCACTCACTCACTTTTTTGTCTATAAAGAGCAAAGGGAGTTTGGGAATATTGCATATGGTGGTATCATTCCGATAATATTATATGCAGAGATGTATAAAATAATAGCAAGTGCCATCACGACACTCACTTTTCTCTTCGTGTTTTCTCTTTTCTTCCCTCTTCGGTGACTACACACACGGTAGAGTGTTAACTATTCCACCAAGAATGAAAACGCCTAGTAGATTCTCTCTGATAGATAGAGTGACTCAAAAGACTGGTGATGTTGAAAGAAGAAAAAGTTTATCTCTATTGTATTTAGTCACCAGTCAGTCAATATTGTTTCGTGTGAGTAGTATCGCTTCGCATGCCACGCCATCATGTCATGTCATGCCAGAAAATATGTATATCGATATTCTATGACGGCCTCCATCCATACACCAACATTTCAGCATTCTTTCCTGACTGGATATGGCTCAATCAGCAGAGCACATAGAGCAAGTCAAACATCCCAGAGAGAAAATTCCCAATACTGTGTGAAGGCATCGTCAGTCAGTCACCGAGTACAAAGTTGCAGTAGTTTTGTAGCACTGGCACGAGATAAGCAAAAAAAAGAAAAGAAACAACTTTTTCCTCAGAAGGGAATTTTTCTTGCGTGTCTGTTTTCTGCTCGATGCCTTTTGCATAAAAATACTTGTGTGTAGACACACATTCCATCCTCCCGTTTTCCATTTTCCACATATACTTGCATTGATTGTTCTCTTTGGTGGTGGCGGTGGTGGTGTGAAGTGTGTAAAATAAAGGGGGACATGAAATAACACGTAATCTTTCATGCCAACTTCGTCCGAGGGAACAGCAGAACAATAAGGATGTGTGTGAGATAAAAAAAACTATGCATAAATATGCCGCAATGGATTTCTATACTCCTACTTACCACACCGCACACAGAAGACAATGTGGATGTGGCAGGCTGTGAACATCATATAGCATCAAAATAGTTTTTTGTTTTAAGTTGATAGCAAATTGTATGGAAAATAATGAATATGAAAAATGAATGTTGCTGCTGGTTCGTGTAAACATGGTCGTAAAAAATAAGATTACATTGATGATGATCAGTTTCATCAAATCACCAGCGTGTGTGTACAGAGGATGAAGAAACGTCTCAATTTTCTGTTTCCCAGTTTTAACGATGATGACAGCAATAAATAACAGAACTTTGATATGATGATCATGATGATGGTTGCGTGGCCGTGTCTATGTTCTCATTCCTTCAGATTTATCATGATCCATAATCCAGAAACAACTTCATCTTTCCAAGAAAAATGGTTTAATCTAAACAAAATTATCTGTTCAAATCGGAAGAATGGGAGACTGGAAAAATGTCAGTTTAGTTGTAGGTTGTAAGTTGCATACTCTCATATCATCATGCTCTGATACGCGTTATCTCTTCACATGTTCTTGTTTGGACGTGGGATATGAGGGAAATGGGAATGACTCAAAAGGACGCTTCAACCAAAATATTCTTTCCTTCCTTATTTTCTTCTTACGCAATATTGCGTAATGAAACTTGGTTTAAATGAATGGCTATGGCATTTTGCGGTATGGTGGAGGTAGTATGATAGCGTCCCTCTCGTGTTAGTGAACTTGAGCGAAAAAACTAGAGGGAAGAAATGTGTCCTTTTTCTTGGTTGAAGGTGATATAAAGATGATGATACGATCTGTAGCGTCTATGCGATAACAAGATTCGTTTTCTTCATGCAACTATTATATATAAGCGGTAATGATATTAGTAGTAAAAGACGGAAGGGAAAATGTATTAAGGTACGATTTTTTCTGGTTAGTTCCTTCTTACTCAGCTCTCTTGTGGCTTACTTCTTGACTGTGAGCAGTTTTTTTTTCTTTTAACACGACTTGGCGTGGCATGGTGGTTAGCCAATCAGCTGACAAGATCAGAAGAAGAAGAAGCACACAAGCTCTTAATTCCGTACAAGTATCATCATCCACTTGATGACGACGATGAGGATGAAGATTATAGGTGCTGCGTAGACTACGCTCTTTTCTCGACTCCAAATGCATATGGTAGATAGCTAGGTGGATTGGTTTGTAGTCTCTCTGGCTCTTTGCTACTCTTTTGCGAGAGGAGGAAGAGAAAAAAGAAAAGTCATAGATCTTTTGGAAAGATGAGAAGGTCTAAAGATCGCCAACCATGCACGCGGCAGACACACACTACTCAAGAGAAAGTTGGTCTGTGACTTGAGAGCTACTAGAAAGGTTGGTTGGCAAAAAATGCTCCTTCGTAAGAGATTCCAAGTGCTTGGATGATGGGAATACTGGCTTACTAATAAGCTTTTATCTGAAGGATATGTGAAAAAAATATTGGTTGGATGGGTATAGATGTGATACGCATAAAACTGGAGAGCATTGCTCCCTTCCCAAAATATCTGGAAAGGAAGAGGAAAATAGTGGGAAGTAAGATGAGATAATTTATAAAATTATCAGTGCGCTTGGAATCGAGTTAATGTCATGAATGTAGCTGGTGGGCTTCCTTATTATGATACCTTTCCTTTTACATGTTGAAGGGAAAGCGCGTATAGAAAATGATGATAATGATTTGATTCGAAACGGAAATTTTGTATGTGCGCGTTTGTATAATGTGATATTATGTCATATCTTTGACTCAATAACCGACAACTGAGCCATGAGTGCCTTTGATATTTAAATCGATATTTTTAATTTGGAAGGGATGGAGAAAAGAACCAAACTAAAATGCGAAATTTTCTTTCTTTGCAGATATTGACTCTACTGGAGAGAGGTACATCTGGCATTCAGCATTCGCCACTCTCAGATGCAACAGCAGGTAAGCTGAACCAACATTTTTGCTACTTCATTACTCAAAACACTACGTTTTCTGCATTAAAAATGTACCAGCACCAGTTATAGTATTTTTCTAAGCATCTCAAACATGTATTATCGCAATCAACACGTTTCTAGATTATTATGGGTTTTCTCTCTCCTTTGATACTGATCTCGCATGCAGTGTGCGAAGTCATAAACAGCGATGGCGGCAGCAGAAATGTAATTCCTTGCCAAATTCGATGCAGTCCAAAACAGGCAATGTTGTTTTAGTAGCAAAATGCAACGGTGACTACTAAAACAACGACAGTGAAAACAAGCCCCTTTGCAACTTCTACACTTCTCCTCTGTTGTATAGTGTTACCTTTTATCTTATGCAACTAATCTGCATAATATGAGCAAACCGAAAATAGATTGGCGAGCCACACAGAACTTGTCTTGCTGTGCAACTGTCGAAAACCAGTCGCTTTGGATTAAAAACTTGATTCAACATAGGAATTCCTCCGCTAGTGCAATTATACGATTTTAGTATTCTGATAAAAAAGAGATTTGCATCGTGTTAAGAGCTCAGCATGAGCTCTGGCTGATTTCACCTGGGATAATTTAACAATCAAAAAGTTGACCCTGCGTATCAAATTCAACTTTGAACACTTTCTGGGCAATGAAATTAAACCTGGTTTTTTCCAGTAAGGAAATCTAAATTTGCACAGCATGTCCTGTCAATGTCGTTTTGGCACAAAAACAAACGTAGAAAATATAGAACTGCCGCTAGCAAATAGAATACTGAATCGAAACAATTTTGCACAAATGCATCAAAATGGGCTGGTATAAGAGCTGCGTTTGTTTGTAGACAAAAAGTGTCCAAGGAAGATTTCCCACAGAAACATATGGAGGGATTTAAGTACATAAAGGCGCAAAGTCAGAGTAGACCACAAGCAAACATACACTTGGAGAAAGTCTGAGAATAACAAACGGAAAGAAAGATGAATGGGAATTGCATTGCAATGAATATCACTCTTCCAAGTTATATAATAAGACGCTCATAAAAAGCTTAAAAATGTATCAAAGCTTGCTAGGAATGTAATGGGCAACAGGCAAGGCAGCAGCCATTATGCACGTGCTACTCTATTCGTCTTCTTTTAATAGGAATCCATTTGATGATACCACATACAAACTTCCGCCTGTACTTTTCTTTTCTCCTCTTTTTTCTCCCAACTCCTGTTTATTATTCTGCCAGAATGGCCATGGCATTGGATATTGGATTATATTGTTTTTCTTTTTTTTTATACGAATGCAAGCAATGGAATAAGGAAAGAAGTGAAAGTAGTCAGTAGCAGGAACCAGTCAGTGTGCATTACTGTCTCCTCTACGGATGCTTTATTTGTTTTCCTATTTTATGGGGACTAGATAGATGGATAGTGTTAGTCTGGTTGACTGGTCTTTACTTGGAATGGAGTAAAAGTGGACAAGGGAAAAAGAAAGAAAGACCATTATTCGCGCCCATTTTCCATTACCAAGCTATTCCTCTCAATGTAAAGCATGTACATATCATGTGCCTCCTGCTTGTTTGTTTTCTTTATTGACTTTTTTCTAGAATCAACAGTCGCATTAAATGGTTTCCTTCTATTCTTTTCCTGCCGGATGCAAACTTGGAGTAGTAAAGTAAACAGATTGACAAGATGCACGCAACTACAAGTAAAACAAGCAGAAATGGAAGGACATGATACTCAGGAAAAAACAAATTCAAAAGAAAACTATAAATCGGGCAAGGCCACCATTTTCAGTGAAAGGAATTTTTTTCTACAACTGGCAACAGACTACACTCCTCAGCTTAGTATTGCAAAAAATTGATAAAAAATTTGACGTGAAATTTGAGATTTTCAGTGGAAAATGACATTTGTCAACAGTTCCCAATTTAGCTTTCTCCCTGGAACTCAACATTTCATTTCCAGTTAAAGCATAATGAAATACATTCAAAAATTCTTTCAGGAAAAGTTGATTATATTTTCCATTCAACATTTCACAGTAATCACCAGCTCTTTGATTGACTCTGCCATACTTAATGCGTAAAAACTGCATGTAATAGTGTAGACTAGAGAGAGACCTAACACATTCCATGTATTTACGGAAAAGAGAGGAGAGATGTAGTCAATCACGTAATATAGTAACTTTCTTTTATACTTTCACTCCACCGCTAATCTTTTTCCATGAAAAAGTACAATTAGATCAGAGCTCATACACTAGACACCATTACCGTAAAGTTCCCTGGAATAAAAGCCCAGATGGGCATTTTTCACGGGCGAAATAAGTTGGGACACTGTTTTACAGAACTTTGCCAGATTATTTGCAAAGTCCAAAGTCTGATGCAAGTCGTGCCGTTTTGCGAGGTTTTTGAGGTAGTGCCCGGAAGAACTCTAAACATGCAATAATGTAGCCCACCACAATGTTTTTCATTGAATCTTTTCATATCTTGTGACAATAATCTCATAATGTCGTCCCAAGTAAAATTTATTTTGGCCATTTTATTCTATCTTCCAAGAAAACCCGAAAATTGGGTAAAAGGGGTATTCAGAGGAAACCGAGAGACCGTAGCGAGGTCTGGTTTCTGCTTTCTAATAAGAGTGGTTTTTGGTTCAGGAAATCTGTTGCAGTAGATTCAGCGACCATAAGCCCATATTAAATTTTGCATTTGGGATTGGATCCCATCATAGCGTTTATCAGTGTATTCGGTGATATCGATGGTGGATTTAACATTTTTACATGGTGGTTGAGCAACTTACTTTTTTTCAGAGTGTATTTTCTATGTAGCGAGAACACCGCACATAGCGATTTATGTTGTTGACTGAACTCCAGCTGGCTCATGACACCAGAAATTGCCAATCGAATCGTTGTGCATAGACCGACTGTTGTTGTGTATGCCAAAGCCAAGCTACTAGACAGACTACACAGTATCTACAGTTGAAAGAAGAACAACGAACTTGTTTAGAGCGAATCTCTCTTTAAAATTGCATATATGCTTTCATGGCAAGACAAAAAACTAGTTTATGATAATGTATTATGTATGGCTTTATTATGTCTTTTGAGAAGGGTTTACAGAAGAAGATGGGAGATGCAGATACTTTACTTTTTTATGCACACAGAAGCAAGAACAACGCACTAAAACTGGCTAGAATCGGCAAAAGGACAAGATAACCTTGTCCGCTGCACAGTGCACTGGCTCAGATTTGGAGTGAGAGTGAAACCTTGTTTTTCTAAAAGCAGGGCAAAGGACACTAGAATTTTCTTGGCTAGAGAATGAGACACATATTATGTGAGTGCACCTTGGAGAAATGCAGCTTCTCTAGACGTGCTTTGCTGTATGTGTAGGTTGTGATAGGACGGCTGGTTTTTAAAGCTGTAGGATAAAAAGTTTGTGAATTGTATGAATTGAATGTATTCGTCTCAGGTTTTTTTTTTTCGTTTCATAGATAATATTTTTAGTTGCGCAAAAAATATGTGTCTAGAGAATACGAGATTTCATCTCACTTTCAAACAGTTAAAATTGACCTTTTTATGAGGACGTGGCTTCCACTACACAAATTACATCTTTGGTAAAGTGTAAATTGATCTGCTGCACCTACGTAGTGTTTGTACATTGTATCTCTGCTGCAGTAATGGATACGTTGTGTTGTGTGAAATGAATCTTCTTTTGCTGGGGTGACGTAGATAGGTAGGTAGGTGGGTGACATAAGGATGATGATGTTGCATGCTGATGCTATGGAATGTGCAAATTGGTGCACAACGATAGTTTTTGCAGTACTAAACCTTGATACATTTAAATGTAATTTAAGCGTGAATTAATTGTCTTGATGGATCATAACATCGTAATTGACAGTGGGCGTATCTGAAATTCGTGCACTATCAAAACGAACATTAAGATACTTTACAATTTTCTCTGTAAAAGTAGAAAATGAGTTATTTCAATCAATCAGTTCAAATATGCACAAACAAAGTATTTTGGTAGAATTTTCTAAAGATTCGTTTCAACAAATTCGATTTTGGGATAAAATTCGATGCTCATCTTCGTTCCGCATTTATGTAGTACACATTACATCTCAGTACTCTTCACTGTATGCTTAATATAACATTACTTTGTTAGCTGTTTCACATTTTTAGCCGAGAAATCATACTCTACTTTCAAGCTTCTACCCGAACTGGAACATTCAACATTGTCAAGAGGAAAAAACATTTAAAACTAAAACCTTTCATGAACTACAATGTAACTGATGATCCAAAACCCTTTTTACAAAAGGCAGCATTTTAGTTGTAAATTCAGTGATGAAACATTCTGTACATATCCACTATCTACTACCACTATTAAACAGCATCGCATTTTCTACAAAGTCAGTCGGCATAATGTGCATAAAAACACGATCGTATCGGTTGCACACTACATATTTCTCTTTGTTTTACATCCATTGAAAACTCCTAAAAAGAATGGGAGACGCAGATCAGCGTTGTTGAGCTGAGTACATGCATGAATGAGAGCGAAAGGCAATGGAGAATGGAGTACTGTTACATATTATTACCCAAAGAAGCATAATAATCATCTTTTTTTCTCGTCTACTTCTCTTGTCTCGCTCTCATTTGGACACATAGTATTCCTGTCTCTATATGGTTACATATTATAATGTTTGGAAGAATCCATACTATTATGCTGCCATCACCTACCGTGAATGCATGTTATACAAAAATATATATGAAAAAACGAAGATTGCAGCAAAAGAGATGGGAAATGATGGTGTTGGGTTGGGTGGTGCTATATGGCTTCTCCTCTTCCTTTTTTCCTCCTTCTAATTTTTTCCAGTTTTTCTTGCATTTCTCGACCTAAAACGTCAAAGCGTGGATGGCTTACAACTATTTGGTAATGATAAGCATGTATATATGTAGGTAAGTAATAGTATCAAGTCAGCATTGTTTATTGTAATGGTTTGCGTTACGCTCCAAACCAACAGCATTAACTAACACAAACTTCTATTCTCCCGTCTTCTTCCGCTTAAAATTGTTTCGCAGGCAGAGAGTGCGAGAATAGAGAGAGTGCAGAGAGCTCATTAAGTCACCATACCATGTCGGCTCTTTGCTTCTCTTTCTCGTCTGCTCACACAACACGCATTAGTTTATTCGTCCTTTCGTGGCATTTTTTTTCGTCCTCGACCAAACAAAAAGCGAAATCTATATACATTCCTGCAAATAAGTAGAATATATAGATCGGATTTTTGAGCATGTGTTATGCCTAGTCTGCATATTCTTTTGTCGCTTGTTCATGAAAGGCTAAAAAGTAGAAACCAGTGAGCGAGAAAGATATCAGAGAAAACGACATACCACGCCAAAGCCGCGGTGATGATGATGATGACGGCGATTGTTGTCGTTGCTGTTGTGAGGGTAGAAGCATGCTAATGTAAAGTTCTACTTAACTTACTCAGCCAGTCTAAAAGTCAGTCAGGAAGAGAGAGAATCACTGAAATAATAATAAATGCTATTTTCCTCTTAATGCAAAAAGGAAAAGAAGAAAAGACAAGAAAGCGAAGACGGAAACAACACACACGGTTCCCATTTAGCCAGTTTCACTACGATAACATGTGTACTAGCAAAAGACTGTGTGCATTCAATGTAACGGAATTATTGTAAAAGACGAAGAATTAGTTGGGCGTGTGGTGCGACTTTATATGAGCGTTATCGTTTCTGAACGTTCTCTCTGCTCTGCTTTTCTCTGGTTCCCTAACTGACTGACTGAGTCAGTATAGCTTGCAGGATGGAACTAAATATAGGTCTTGTCTCTCTACGAAAAAACGAGAATCTACCAACTCAAATGCAATGAACATTTTTACTGTGCTAAATGCTACATTCTACTCATGAGTTATGCTGATGCTCTTGGTGCTCTGCTATGTTTCATCATCCTCCTCTTTCGCTCAAGTCAAGTCAGTTCTGCTGAAAACTATACTCATGAAAAACGAAACTATAGTTTCCAAAGCTGCAAGCAGACAAGGTATGTCTAAAGTCAACGGTTTGTATGGCGTAGCATCAGAATCGGGGATCGATTTAGTTGTAACTGTTACTCCAACACCATGGTATAGTGTTCATGATTTTTACTGACGACGATGACGATGGTGATCACCATTACCATCATGCCATCATCCTGTCTTGTTCTTGCACTGACGACGATCACGATGATTATACGGTGAACTCCGAACATTCAAACGTTTCAAATATGTAAATGCTCTTTTTTAACCACTGCGTTTTTGTCTCTCAGTCCTGATCTCCTCCACGATCCTGATGATGACAATCAGAAAGGGTAAAAGGGATCATGCATCAAACGAGTGATGATGATTTTCAAGACGAGAAGGAGGATAGATTTTTTCCTATACCTCCTCCCCGTCTCACTTCACTCAAGTCATGGAGAAACCTAAACTATGCTGAACTTTGAACGGACGTCATATTAGGTTGCATTTATATATGGAAGGGAAGAAAACTGACAGAAAAAATGTATTCCATAATGTTTCACGCTACTTACAACTTACTCCTCTGCACTATCAAAAATAACATTTAAACTGCATCAGTTTATGAGTCGTGTTGATGATAATGATGATCACTCTCATAAGTTTTAGTTTTGTCTTTCGTAAGGAGAGCGATATCAGTGTAGTGGCTTGTTTTTTTCTCTCCTGAATGTCGGTGTGTCTGTGTACATAGCTGCTTCCGAAGATGAGAAAGATACACAGAGGCTAAAGATAGGATCATTATTGGGGATCATATCATCATGTGTGTTACTATTTCTACAGGAAGGAGTAAATAGTAAACTGATATTTTGTGTGCGTAGGCTTCATCAACGTAAAGACGACGACGACTGTGCTTACTTAACTTCGAAAATCCCTTTGACTTTGAGCAAGTCATGTGTGCATGTATTCAAAACTGAATGCATATTCATAAGTAAAGCACATTATGTTTTTCTGTGTATTTAACTTAACTCTAGTAATTGTCTCTCACTCCCTGTCTCTCATTTACTTCTTCCAAGAAAATGAGCCCCACTTTACCCTAGTGGAAAAAGGATCAGTCTAGATTTGCTGATCTCTCTGCTCGAAACAAACAGGAGCTGAGAGGAAGGAGAGCTACTGCCGTGTAACAAAGTAATCTACAAGACTGACTGACTGAGAGTGTGTCATAAAATTGGAGAGTGCACACATCCTCAACATTATTTCCTATCTTAAAGTTCCTCTGTAAATAAAATTGAATCGAAAATAAAAACGAATTTTATTGTTCATAGTACTCTTGATTTTATGTCAGACATTGCGCTTATCGTGTTGACAAAAATTATTCTGTACTGATAAGCTATTTTTGTGGACAAGTGGACATGAATGAATAGTCAATACTGAGCGAGCAAGAAGAAAAACAAAGTAATAAAAAGTATATTTGAACTTTGGAGTGTCTACACAATATTTAGTCATTTCCAAGATTTTCCCAAGAAAATTTAATTTCGATAAGAACTTTAAAGAAAATACATTTGTCCCCGATATAGACAAACATCATCATCAATGTGAGCGATAAATGTTTGTGAAAAACGCAAACAATACGTGCTGTACATTTTAAATAGATTTTCACAGTGAGCTTAAAAAGCCAATCATCAATAACAAACTAGAAGACGACTCTGTTTTTACAACTTGATAAATGGTTTCCCTCCAGTTGAAAACCTCTGTTCGCACTCACCCTCCTCCACATGCAACTTAATTTTCTTCAGATAGAGATTTTCTGTGCATTGTTTTTCTTCGCCTTTTTGAACAATACTGCTACTCCTCTATTTTCCGTCTTGGTGGTGAGCTGTGAGCTGAAGAAGAATAGATTTTCATCTTGGATTTCTTCGGCTTGACAGTGACTCTCTGTGCGTGGAAACGTTCGAAGAAGTTCCAAATGAGCTTTTCGTTGTCACCCAGAAAAGTATTATTTTTGAACTAGCAAACAGCATGAACATATAGTTCTGCAAAAGCCTGGTTGCTGCGGTGTAGTGGTATAATATACTGTTAGGCTGGTATACACAAACAACGACTATGAGACAGAAATAAGCCCGCGCTCAGGTTCAAAATTTGAAACTTATCCTGAATACGAAATTGCCATGGCATACCTAATAAAATCTCACATCAGGGAT
>JAQIXX010000792.1:0-46698 GCA_034700605.1 Willowsia nigromaculata
GAGTGGATCCAGCCACGTTGGATACTCTTGGAGAGAAAACAAACATAAGCGATTATGTAGCTATAAACTCTGCAACGGCTCATCCTCACGTACTAGAAGACGGCACAGTTATAAATGTGGGAAATATCTTCAGGCATAAAAAAGGACCGCACTATGCTTTCATCAAAGTCCCTCCATCCTACAATTCAGAAGGTTGTTTAAATCCCTTACTGACCATCTGAATCGTAAATGTTTTGATGAAATTATAAATTGTTTCATGGCTCAAATGGTTCATTCCATTTCTAGAAAGTTCATTTGCAAATGCCAAGTTGATTGCGGAAATCCCATCAAGATGGAAGCTCCATAGTGCGTACTTTCACAGCTTTGGTATCACCAACTCTGGAAAATTGATTTTTGTGGAGTATCCTTTGTGTTTGAACTTGATGGGATTGGCAGCGGGTGAATTCATGAAACGATCGTACTGTGAATGGATGAAATGGTATCCAAAAGAAAAGGTTGCAAATCACTCGAAGGCTATTTCCTGAAGCATTGTTTTATATACATTCGTAGTAACTTTTGTTCTCTTGCCTTCACAAACAGACACGATTTTACATAGTATCGATGGAAGAGGGTAAAGTTCATCCTATTACTTATGAAACTGACCAATTGTTCTTGTTTCATCATATTAATGCGTACGAGCAAGATGGCGAGGTGATTGTTGACGTATCTGGATACAGCGATGGAGAAGTATGCAAAGACTGGGAAACAGTCAAATTAAATCGCAATTATCTTTCCAATGACACGATTCTATTAATGCAAATTTGCTTTTTAGTGGGTTGGACATATCACCACAGAAGATACATTTAATAAAGGAAATTTCTCAGAGCACGCGTCAGCTCGGCGATATATCCTACCATTGAATATTGATGTGATTTAGCACAGCTTATTTGTATGAATATTTTTGTTGTTGCAGTACGTGTGAGTAAATTTTAATTAAACTAGTTTTACTTTGAATTCATAGTCAGCAAAACCAGGAGAAAATTTGGTTAAGACCACGTCCAGTGCAACTGCTATGTTACGCAAAGAAAAGCAGCAAATAGTTGACCTTACCCCTCAACATTTAACAGAAAATATGCTAGAACTTCCTCGCATAAACTACAAATTCAACGGCAAAAACTACAAATATTGTTATGGATTGGAACAAAGAAATCCTGCCGAAACTTATGAGTTTGGAATGGACATAGTAAGCTGATATTTAATTGTTCAAAGTTTTGCTTTTTAATTGCGGGAAACTGTACCAATATACTGCATGCACATTTTTAGATATCAAAGGTTGACGTCACCACTGGGGAGAAGATTGCATGGAATGTTGATGAAAATTGTAGGGCATCTGAGCCAGTATTTGTGCCAGATTCAACAAAGGCCAACGCAGAAGAAGACGATGGTGTAATCTTGGCAGCATTACTACCAAATGATAAACCTACCTCAGTATCTTTGTTAATTTTAAATGCAAAGGATATGACTGAAATTGGAAGGACAGATTTTACAGCTTTAGGGGCAGTGACTGGCACCTTTCACGGACAATGGGCACAATCGGGCGAAAAAAATCATTCATACTGAATAGAGACTATGTGATATCACAGGGCAAATGCAGCACGTGTATTCTACATAAAAACTAATTGTCAAGAATTGCAGATTACATATTTTGATTTTGTTTTTATTTCTTCTTTCTTTATTCTTACTTTGAAGCGGTCAACATGACTCTTTTTAATACAATAAAATCATAATGATTAATATCAAACTGGCTAAGTCTACCGAGAATGTATTACATTTAAATACAAACATTACATACAAAGCAGTAATACAAATACCCAAGACGCTCAGCAATAAGTGAAATACCCCTCCTGAATGCGGCACTAGAATTTACTGGACGAAAGATACCAAGCCATATACACACATTTGTCATTTCCAACAATACCAACCAATTGAATGTAAGCAGTGCATCGATAATCGAGAAATTTGCTTGAAAATAAAAAATAAAAATGCGTTTGTTTTAAATATTGAAATACACACAGAAATCAGAAATGTACCTCAGACTTGTTGCAGCATATAAAAACCAACAAAGTACTATATAGTATGTAATGGCTTTAGTATATTAATTTCACAACTATTACACCGGTTTCACAATAGAATTTTTTTGACATTACAAATTTCTTAAATAATCCAGATATGTTTAAGCTACTTAACAGATTATATCAAAGCGTAAAAGTTATTTAAATTATGAACTTACAGCAAAATCGGTAACAAAAGAGGCTACGTTTTCAAAATGTCTATAGTTTTAGTACATACAGATTATAATAGGAATATTTATAACATAATGAACAATAAAATGTCAGTTTCTTGAATATTATATACTCATATAGGTAGGTATATTATATACAGAATATTAGTGTTCTTTACATTTTACGTATTGTTCCCTCTTCACCTCATCTAAATAGATATATCTAAATACAAACTATACAAATAATAGTAGGAGCATACATTTATATAGTCAGCCTTGAAATTAGAAATAAAAATCCTACGTTATCTAGTATTGCAAAAAGTCCGTGCACTAAACAAAATGGGCAGAAAACAAACTCCTACTCATTATCCTGAAGGTATATTGTTTTTGGAATCGTTGTGTAGTAAAAATAGGTATAACATACAAAACAAACAAGTTTTTATAGATTTTTTAAAGATTTTAAAACAGAACATATGAAGGAGGGAACGAAGTCCTCATACTTCGGTCGCCGTACCACGCACCGTGTATACATTGCGGTATGGCAAAGCTGTAATAGAGGAGAAAATTAAGTTAATTACGTTGATCAAGCACTTAATTATCGTTTTCATAAAAGTTCATCCATCCTGGGTGATTACATGGTTTGTGACATATAAGAAGTGCGATTTACGCAGAATCTACTTAAGATACAGATTTGAAAATCATATTTTTAAACAGTTCACATCTACATCTTAAGTGGAATCTGCGTAATTCACATTTCTTATAGGTCATTAACCATGTGGTCACCCGATACAATTCAAAAGGTTATTAAAATCCCATACTAACCTGCAGATAGCCCGACCAATCTCTTTCATAGTTTTAGCATCAATTAAGAGTAAAAAGTCTTTTCCTTCATCACGTGCATCAGAAACGGCAGAGAGGATTACACCGTCGTCTTCCTCCTTTGCATTAGGCAGAGGAATAAATTCTGGCTCACCAGGGAAGTAATAGTCGTATTCTCTCCAGACAATGGTCTTTCCAGTTTCAAGATCGAATTTAGATACCTGAATCATAAAGTACATACAAGAGAATTCATAACATTAATCATATTGTTGAACCTTTATTACACTAGCTCATTTGGAAATTAGCCGGTACAACTGGAGTACTGAAGAAGCAACTGGACAAGCAAACTGACGAAAGCTAGAATCTTATGAAAGAATTTGTATCAGGGGCCAGATTCAGGGCCCCGAGATATCCCTAAAAACTAACTTTCAGTTCTGTAGTACGCATTTATCCCTAAAAAGGCAAGTTGGTCACCAGGGGGCAATAAGAGGTCAAATCTGACAAAAGATTTGAAATCTACGCCCTCAGGAACCCCAATATACTTTTGAAGCCTGAAAAGCAATAGGCTTCCTTCCTAAGGTCTAAGGTATATAATTGTACCAAATTTTAAGCGGAACCGAGTTCGCGTTCGAAAGATATTGTCCAAGACGGACGGACAAAGTATTAGAACCGTTTCTTATTTATGCTTACCGCGTTTTCATGGAATCCCTTTCTAAACGTTCCAGTTCCGTAAATGTATCGGTGCTTTTTGTGTCTCCAGAGGGGTGATACGGCTGGTCCTTCTATGCCTGGCTCACCCACCGGTTCAGGAGTCATTATGATGGTGTCACTTTCTCTCTTGGCATATGCTTGAGTGTAAGGAAGACGGACCAAGTTTTCTCCTTTTGCAAAGTCCTAGAAAAATGAGGTGAAATAATGAAAATTTATTGCATGTAAGCTTCCAAATCATCATGTTCAATCGAGGAAAAAGAAAAGTTTTTTAATTTAATCAATTCCCTTCTTTGTATAGTCTATTTTTGTACCTTGATATTCTTGGCAAGAGGTAGAGCGAAGCGAATTAGCTGAGAAGGTTCTCCGTCAAACATTCCAGCACGGATATAGGAAATATTCATGAGATCAAGAACTTTTTCATCTGGATACGCGTCAATGTCCATCACAATGTGATCATCATCTTCATAGGCATTCGCGTAATGAAAGAAAAAGAACGGTTTGTCTGCGTAGTACTTTGTCTTGTGCACCTCTCCTGTGCGTTTGTCAATCACGAAAAACCGATTCTGTAAGACAAAAAGCATATTTTTAGGTACATTGTGATTAAAAACTAGTAAAGCAATGACAATGCATTATCTTGAAAAGGAATCATTGCGAAATTTATTACTGTCGCTAATAAAGCGTACGATGTACAATCGCCAATGTAAAATATGCAAATTTATTATATAGACAAACCTTTTCAGAAGGACACCATTCCATTACATCTCGAATGGCTTTGCCTTTCATTTTCGCATCTGCGAGTTTGACCACATTCATCAGTAGAGGTTGTTCAATCATCACAATATAGTTTTCCGTCATGGCAAAGGTATGGTAATAGCTGCAACAAGTTGCCCATGATGGGTAGATCGTCGCCAGTACACTCGCCTTTTTCAACGCTGAAAACGACAAAATTAATTGCTTCAAACTGCATGTAATTATTTATCACAAGCAATACATAACGATTGCAAAATATTTGTCAACTTTCAATACAAAAGTGGTATCAACCATTTTTTTAAAAATTCTTGTAGTTGAACAATCATTTTTAGTGACACTTTAGCTTCCGATGCGACAAGAGCAAAAGGCAACAATGAACTTACCATCTTTGGGGTTACCACTTCCTACAGGAGGAATTTTTATAACTTGATATTTACAACCCGTGGTGAAACCTGCAATGAAAATGCCATTTCAAAAATTATATACTGGACATTGTTTATGCGACAATAATAAATCAATAAAAAGCTTAAAAAGGTTTTCCATCCAATAATCATATGAATAGTCTCAAAGGATGAATCAAATATCAGACATAAAATCTGTATTATGACTGTATTTACTTGTTCCTATAAGATAAAGATCTCCTTTGCAATCCCGCTGAGGATGAGCACATGCCATGTGAACTCCGAAATACTTATACAGGTCAACCTACATAACATTTAAATAAAGGCATACATGGTTAATTCAGAATTTATCAGGTCATAAATATTGCAATAAACAGGAACGGTCCGATCCTGCAATATCAGTTTTCAAGAGTTTTCTCACACAAACATACACACACAACATAAACAGTACTTGGTCAAAGGAACTCACTACTGTTGTATTTTATTAGTGTTCTACAAAAAGCTTCTAGAACTGTGAGTCAGCGACTAAAAATCTTTTCATGCCAGTCATACATCCTTTCATTATGAATGAAAAGGCGATTGATTACCTTATCTGATGTTGCCAAATCGGCTTTTTTAATGTTATGAATGTGGCAGGACTCTGATGAGGCGAAAATTTCCCCTTCGATGCAGTACAAATTAATTGGGTCGTTGTCAGTGATTCCGCTAGAGCTCTGAAAAGTATAATTAAATCATAAAACAGATTTTGATTACAAGACAAGCCATATTTAAACCTTTTTATGCAGTCTGGTCAATGTTCGTTTACATGTAGTAGTGTCTACTTACGGGATTTAATGATTATGAATTGTCAAGTCACATTATTCACATGGCACAGCAATTTTGAAAGTATTATGTCATGTCACATACCGGTTGGTTATGCAACCTTTTTCAAATGAACATTACCCTTTTGTTCATATAGCAGTTTGGCAAATAATGAAGAAGTGTCAATACATTGATTGAATCAGCAAATCAAAAATCTTCTTAAAACTCTTTATTGAGTGTTGTAAAAAAAGTCTCGATTACAAATTAACCATACATCAAGGAACTCACTTCACCACGAAGGAACCCTTAAAATGGACAAAGTAGCCCATGTGTATGTAATCCACGGAGCCTTTAAAACTCGAGATTGCAGGGTTATTGAAAGCGAGACTGGCGGTTGTTAATATTCGTTATTTACAAAGCCAGCATATTAATATGTGGTGCATGTGCATTCTACCTCTGGCTATAAAAAGATTAAGCAAAGTATTTTTTAAACAAATTGCACAACTTGTAGCCGACTGCTGTGATATGAAACAGTGAGCAAGAAGACACATATATTCCTAATTTACAATCGCGGTATATCAAGTCGAAAAAGCTATTTATCATTATCATGCGACAAATGATAAGTTATACAATGAAACTTGGTGGTGACCAAAAAACGATGACATGTTTTTTTGTAGCTCTGCTATTCTAAAAATAATTCATTCTGACGATTTAAAAGTACTAGAGTTTGAATACAAATGAATAAGTTTTTGCAATCTTCAAGTCCATAAAATGCAAAGCTTAAACATATCTATTATGAATCAACTCATTTTTTGTCTCATTCGTCCTAGCTTTTTTCTAATCCCTGCTCGTCATGACATACATTTATATGACATGTGCGACTCTTTCAAAAGTCATTCATTCTAATATTAAGACAGGGAAGTAAACAAAAGAGGAAAAATAAACATGCTGGGTTATGACATACATAATTCGTATTATTTTATATTTTATTTCTGGATACGCACAAAAAATGCGAGTTTAAAACACGCACGTGGGATTCAATGGATGTTTGTCATATATACGCACATGTACGTGATCTGAATAAAAAACAAGAGTTTAAAGATCTATTTGAATGTATTCTGATATTGGTATCATGTAGTCAGAAAATGGTAATAGCTTTATGTAATTATAGTTGAATGTAAGATTATTAAGCGTTTAACGTTGCAAAAGTACGGCTGTGATCAAACACAACATCAGTAATGTCCAAGTGCTACATTTACAAGGTTGTCTCTAATTTTTAAAACTTTTTTTCTAAAACGTTGGTACTTACAAAGGCGTTCATAACACGGGATAAGAAACTTTTTGAAGACTCAAGATTTCCTTTGGTGGCAAACTCCGGATAAACAACTCTTTTGTGTTGAATAGCTTTTTTGTATGCATCAGACTGAATATATCGCTTGCTGTATTTAATCTATAATAATCGACAACATCAATAAATTATTAATCAACATAATCAGTTTGCCGTTATAGCTTCAAATGCGTCACAGCTTTAATGTTTGTGGTAAACTTACTTGACCATCACGAATATCAAATTTGGTTAAGATAGCATATCCATCAATGAAATTTGTGACCACTGTATCCCCAATTTGAAACTTTCCGGGCCCGACTCGAATATAGCTCCCCGAGATGAAGTTAGGAATATTACCTGCACAATTCAAACAAGAAAATTAACTTTAGAGTCTCAATATCTTTGAATTTATTATGAAAATTTAAATAATTTTATGGGTCATTAATCATTTTCGAGGAGTTATTAGTTTTATTCTGGGTTTAATAATTACTCCCATGACATGTTATTCTGTATCTATCAGCTTTAATTTGGTCTATTAGGCTTTTTCGTCTTCAAATGGTCCTAACCTAGCCTGGCTTATCAGCTTCTTAGTTAACCCCTTGATGCCAATGCAATGGCTGAAACAAAACTTCCAGAATGAGTATGTTTTTGCACAGCATGCTCTTTCAACTTTGTACACAATATTTAACTGGAAAACGACTCCTAACGTGTAACTCGGAAAGTACTAGACCGATGCATTTTGGTGCGCCAAGTAATAGTTGTGTAGAGAATGACTGGTGCGTTTGTACTTCACTCATGCACAAAATGAGAGGTGGAAGGAAGTTCGCCATATATCACACAAGCATGACCTACTAACCTTTACAACACCAGAACAGACACAAGGAAAGATCTTTGCCGTTGTTGGTGGCGAGATGATTGCTGAGATTGTACATCTCTTTCATAGCTCATTTATTAGGTACATCAGTGCAGTGACTTATTGTCATCTATTGTTGTGGTCTTCGTGACCACTGGGGCGCATAAATTTCCCCCATGCGTAACACGTTTCTTTAGCATTTTTTACACTCATTGGAGACTCATCTGTTCACAGCTTTAACTTTTGTATCGGCTACTTTTAAGTTTGCCGTTAATTGACCGTACAATCAGAGAAGCAAAAACAATAAATACAATCTTTTCCATCGCTTGGTTAAGTCTGAAGTGGAAGTGCATACCTAGTTGAGTTATGTTCCATTATTTGCTTATCAGCACAATTTATTGAACTGTAAAATAGCTCATTCAACATTATGTACTTGACTCTCATAAAGGTCCGTTAAAGTTTTTAACACGTCTTCTAAATACTTATACATTATTACGTGATGAAAGAATTAGGTTCAAGATCAATGAAGTCACTTTCGGTGGCATACATTGTGCCAGCACTTAGCAGATGTGTAAGCAAAGTCAAGACATGATCTTTTTCAGTTGTTATATCGCACACACCACCATAATATATAGGGTGCCTCAGGAACAAGGCACATCGTTTGGATAATTATAGTGTTGGTACAGCACAACAATGCTAAATGTGAGAGAGACGACCACCAATTTAACGCTATGCATTTGACAAAAGGTGTAGTATAATTAACGCAAAACATTTTCGATACAAATATGACCACTTCCACATTTTTCTTATTTTACAGAGTATTTTACTTGCTTTGATATGTTAACGTTTTTAAAAACAAGCAAGTGACACAGCTTCATAGACTTTATTCTCAGAACAATGCTTACATTTTTCATAAAATCATTTAATGAATGGATTTTCGTAGATTAAGGGCCTACCAGTCCTGCATTTATGCTGTATTAACAGCCATTTTTACAACTAACGCCAACGCCACCAAAAATGTAGTGTATCATCTACGAACAAAGACCATGAATGAGGTACGCGAAATTCTGAATTGCACGTTTTGTTCATAAGTATTCAGCAGGCATGTCAGCTTAAAACTCTCTTATAAGCGATAATGTTCAAAAATGTGAGCAAGCCTTTTTATTTGAGAAGTTAGAAAAATGCATGAATCATAATGAATCCTATGCTAATGTAAAAATTAGGTAAAGGGTAGAGTTACTGCTTAAATGTAGTTTAACTGAATTCATTGCAGGAGAAAAATTGAAGGCTACATTGTGCAATTCATTTTATACATTTTTGCTGAGAAATACAGCTCAAAATAATCACAAAAAATTCAGTGTCAGTAATCAGTAAATTTGTAGAAAAAATATTTAATACGCTCCTTGGATTGCTGTACAATATATTCAGCAATTTTTATGGAACATAAATACATGCATGCATTTGTTAAAAAAGGAAACCTTAACCTTTAACTTTGTTTGAACGAATAATGCTACATGGTTAACGGTACAATGAATGAATGAATTACCCAACACACAGCTTGTCATTTCTTTTGGTACGCAATGGAAGGGACGATAGTTGTGTTCTTTTATTATAATTTGCAATTTGAAATTTAGCTTTTAACTCATTTTGTCTCCCTTTGTCCCTTATGAAAGAAGAATTTATTGTTTTAAGTGACCTTCCCTTTTATGACACCATATTCATTCTATTCCGGAAGTACTCCAACAATTCACAATACTTCATTTTTACCAACAGAGTATAGCACAAGGTGCTTGAGAGTTGCATAAATAGTCAAAAAATCACAAACACTTAAAAATTGTGACTTTGGTTGACTATAGGGTGATTCATTGTATGAAATTAGATTGGTTTTAGTTTAATGCTCAATGACAATAGTTATGATTTTTTCTGTCAGTGAATAGCACTTCCTAGCCACTGGTCAATAAAAGGATATAATTAATTTGCCCAATGTTAATAAAACAACACCACCAAAATACAAAGAACATATGCATAAGCCTTAGGACTTAGGAACCATCAACGGTCATTCATGGCAGATTAAAGCAAAAGGAACCAAATCTTGTTTAAGTGTAAACATCAATATAACAATTATGATCGTCTCGTGTTTTGAAAATTGACAATTCAATGTAAAATATTTGTTTTCAAATGAAAATGACAACATGCTTGTGAACTGGGAATAAAAGGTTAAGGTGTTGACTGAATGAGATAAACACAACATTTTTTTTGCAATATATTATGGCTATAAGGTACGAATATGGCTATAAATTAGGCTCGACGCAGACGCAATCATGCTATAATGGTGCATACCTGCATGTAACGTAATAAATGCTGTTTACACAATATAACATGAAATATTCACACTGTAAGTTACCAAGTTGTGGATCGAGTTGAATATAAATGAATGGACAACAAAGGAAAGGAGAATGTTATGTAAATATAAGCATAGCTCATTTTTATCGATGGTATCAAGTAATCAGAATTAGAAATCGCATCGTATTAATATCATTTCTCGTTCCTCCAAAGACAAACCATTGACTAACTTCAACTGTCATCTGTATTGAGTAACAGATTTTTTTCCTGCATATTCAAGTATGAGTTGCCAACTGCTTTAACAGATATGGAAATTTGTTCAAGTACAAAGTGCACTCCTGCACTGCATACATTTTTGGAACGAGGATGGACAAACTATGGGTACGGCAGCAGCGTCTTATAAGAAATTCGAAAAACGATGTCCTTAAGGTGTTTGTGTGTGACAAGATGAATCTGCTAATTCAACTCTAACAAGAACTAAATGGATCTCATGTTGAGGAGCATGTAAATTAAATGTGTAAAAGATATGGTGATTTAAAATTTGCAACAGTCAAGTAGTCAAATCATTTTATTGGCAATCAAACATATCTACTCAACCAAGCATTCAAAATTAGAGGATTCACTCTAGACTTGACCTTAGGGTTTTTTCTTTGTGGTGGAGCAACTGATCACTGCTTCATATAGTTTTTTGCTGGTTTTGAGGTCTAGTCCTTCTAGCTCTCGTAACTTGATTAACGGAATGTGTGTGTAGTTCTGACTAAACTCTGCAAATTTCAGCCCAATGATCTTTACTGCAACAGAAACTCAGCTTGGAAGAAATTCTGACTGACCATGAAAGCTATTTGACACGTAGTATGGTCAATGACAAGGACCACTAATAAATAATAATATGCATACTGATAACTAACAGTAATTCATATGCACTGTTACTTGTGTCGATGCAACATAGTTTGCTTTTGATGAATAATTCAGATTGGCGTAATAATGATTACTTAAAGTTGTTGCATATACACGCATTGTGTGATCTAATGTACGATATGACCTTCAGTTTTGGCATCTCTGCCCATTCCAGGAGATCCATCTCTCCTCCGAAAGACTATAGCCAACTATCATCGGAATAATTAATTTGTGACGATGCAGTGGCTACTATCGTGGTCTCATAAGGAAGTGAGTGAATAAACTCCATGCACGCTGTTACAAGATAGCTAATAACGATGCTGATGACGATGCCTTGAAATGTCGCAATAATGAAGGACTACGAAGAGTGAATAGGTACGATGTTGCTGCAAATTCACCTCTCACTGATAATGTCGCGCAGAAGCTATTATTTAAGAAATTATTCCAACTCAACAAACATAGTTGCATGAGCAAAAGTAATTACATATTAGATGCACATATTATATGATTATAAAAAGTTAGTGACTGCTCAGAGAGCTCCTGTAAAGTAGTAATTTATACCTATAATATCCCATCACGCACTGCAAATTAGGAGCGAATGGATACATAGACCGTTTGCACAAAACGTTTTATGGTGGGAAAAATTCTAATACATAATAGTTCATGATATACTGTAAATTTTCATTATCAATGACCATGCAAAGTTCATGATATTTATAATGATAATGTTGACGTACTTTACGGGCATCTCAAAACACAAATTTGTTGGTTGAGCAATGAACATTTCCTGTATCTTGCATGATGAATTTCATGAACGATTTTCGTGATTATTATCAACTACCTGGACAAAGGACCAAAGAAAGCAAAGGTTCACACATTACTGTTTAATGTGGGTATGTGGTATGGCTCGAGATGCAAAACAGTTCAGACTAATGCAACATATTTTGTGATTTTTGGCATTAAAAACAACATTAAGTATTACGTAAAATCGAATAACAGTATTACGTATTACCCCAATTACCACAAAATCTTTTCGATTCCCTGAGAAAATAGCATTTTTCCCATCCCAGCCAACCACGTTCCACAGTTTTTTTGAATGCTTTGACCCGAGAAATTACCAGATATTCATGGTTCTTGCTGTTCATACTCTTTCAAACCGTTTAGTGGATAAAATTCTTTAAGAGCATGGGAATAATGGTAAATCGATTTCTAGATGACGTCAAACACGATTTTGTAAAGATGAAATTGAAGAGTATAATTGACATTATTTACTTAGGACCACACAAGGTATTATCAAAGTTATGTTTGTATCATAGATTCTCTACTATTCTCGAAACTCGGGAAAATGAAGGCATCTAAATATGATACCCTCGATCAAAGCTCAATATTGCCTAACCAAGGATCACATAATTTATTATCAAATTATCATTATTACCAAACGATATTAGTATCGTTTTAACAAAGTACAATTTTAAAAGATTGCTATATTATTGAACTTATATGATATTCTATGATCATCTGAATTACTAAAAATATGCTATATTTCACAATAAATTTTCTATCCGCATAGGATATCAAGATCTTCTGCTGAATAAATACTATAATGTATGTACTTATATTTCTGTGCTTATCTATCCAACATAAGAATAAAAGCAAATAAAAGTTTTGCATCTAAACTCTGGAATTGTAACTTACCTTAAGAATGCATTTAGTAAGTATTTTCTTAAATATAAACATAAAACTGCATAAACTAGGGAATCATAGTCCACATGTTGCCAATTTAATCATGTGTGATGCAAGCCAAATTCTAAAAAATAATTTAAGTAATCTCTGACCATTAATCTAATTTGAAAAGGTAATCAGAAGATGTGAACCTACCTAAAGCATTCCACGCTTGAAATCATCATGGAGAACAATATTATTAGCATCCACTTAAGTTGCACTTACATCCAGTGCAAACTACAAGAAAATCTTACCTAACACATCACCAAAATATTTTTCAAGCGAACCATGCTGTAACCTTCATTATTTATTAAAAGAGCAAAGTGGAGGAAGAATATAAAAATATACGATTACCAGCCATGTAAAACTAATCGTTTTAAGACTCACATGATTTTCGGTCGTTTGTTCGTAAAACCTTAAGTAAGTAAAATCGTACGATGATAAAAAAACTTTAAAATAATAAAACAAAAGGTTTTTGCTCGAGAGCAAAGTGGGCAGACTGGCATGGCTAGACGATCCTCCAGAATCACTTGACTATGAGTCACTGCAGATTTAGGCGAGAAAGGCACATGATTTCAACATTTGAACCTGACACCTGCTCAATGTTGGATGTTACGCTGGATGATTTTTACTACTTTTCTTGGCATCATATCATTATGACCATTTTTGTGGCTGTTTTTGTTTTAAGCTATTGCGTTTAAGGTAGTTCAATTATTTTATCGGTGATGCAGGCAGGCTCATTTTAGCTGGAGTTATCATTTGCCAGGCTGAAGGTCATTATGAAAAATAAAACTTTTTCCGTAATTAATTTCTAATTACTAATTATTCTTCAATGCCAAGCAAACAATTTTACAGACAGTAATTCAAATCATTAGTAATTTATCCAAGAGATTGATTAGCACTGCTGAAGCGTGATATACGCAACTAATTAATTAGGTAACCGTTTTTTCAAGTCTAACCGAAAACTTATCCATGATTTTTAGTAAACCATTCAACCTTATCATGCTCGTGATTTGCATCAAAAGTTAAAAACCACCAAATTTGTTGCAATTATTGCTACATGCATTTATATGCAAAATGTCTAAATTGCAAATCCGTAAGAAGACGAGGAGCGTAAATGTTGGCGATACACATAATGTATTTCAAGGCAACCAAGTTTACGATTGGTAAGATTGACAATATATCAGTTAATTCATTGCAATAGCGCTTCAAGATTTTATTCGTTTTCCGTTAAATATGTGCACGTTGAACAAATAATATTTTGCTTTTATGCGATGATGATTATGAATACTTCTTGAAACATGTACATGCTCAGAAGTCGTTATCATGTTCGGGCCCTGTTGTATGTAATCCGTGTACGTTGTTGTACGAAAAAATATTATGAATAGTACGAAAAGTGCGTTTAATTATGTTTCTGCTGCTGGCTGCTGTGTGGATGTTACAAATGTGCATTTAATACGAACACTATTAACTGGCTAACATCGCACCATTATAAAAGGGGGAAAATATGTATCCACCCAAACTATGCGTACGTGTAGTATAACATGAAATGTTCGACCCCATTTTTATGTATCGAATGATGCTGCTTATGATGAGACAAGATGCGTCGGTTGAGATGATGCAAATAAGTTGCATTGACAAAATAACGAAATACACGAAACACAAAAACGGCATTGTTTACCGTAGCTTGTTTTTCCTCTTTGTTAAGTATACATGGTGGTAGCCAGACGATTAAAAAGGGGAAAACATTTTCAAAGACGAAAAAGAAATCACTTAAAAATTTGGAAGAAAAATTGGAAATTCAATGTCAGAAAAATGGCCAATCCTTTACAAAATCACGGAAACGAAACGAAATGAGTTTTATAGATAAAACCAGTAAGCTAGAAAACCAAGGTTTAATCTAAACAAATGTCCATAAAAGCACTCTTCATTCAAAAACATAAAAGCATGAAATTAAAAGCTACATGTAGCTTAGAGCTTGATGGACTTCCTGAAATTTAGCCGAGACCAGTATTGAACTTTGCACTATGAAATCAGCGTGAATCTGTGAATTGTATGGCCGCAGAAATTCCCTACCGGTAAAACCTACAACAATGGTGTACCTATTCTTGATGAGAAACTTTATAGATTGCAATTTTTTGTTGCAATATTTCGTACCAACGATCTGCATGTTGAAAATGACATTTTCCTCAAAATTGTTTATAAAAATCAAATGTGTGTACTTACCATGAATGACAGTGTTCTCCGGTTGGTCCAGCTCATCCTGGTTTCGGAAAACCTTTTTGAAGTTACATTGGGCCATTTTGGCTGGGCTAACTTTTTGCTATGACACAATCACCCGAACTGATTTTCACAAACCCACCCTTTTACCCTTTTCAGGTAGGTGTATTTCTTTTTTTATTGCTCGTGATACACGAGCTTGCCAAAAGGTTCGCCCACACTTTTGGCCGCTTGTTTGGAACGACTCTGCAATAATATACAATGAGCAAATTTAAATTTTTCCATGCAAAAATGTTCCATTACGGTAGGAATGGCATTTTCACAAAATTACTTAACAATATCAATGATAGCATTTGGGACAATGTCAGCAACAGTGGCAAAAAGCCACTTGCGAATGGTTTGCCGAATGGCTATTGACTAAACAGCGTATAAATGTCGTAGGCATTTGCAGAAATTACTCATATATTTGATATTGCACACGATGCGAAGCACATGACATAAAAATACGAAACAAACAGAAGCATGCAACAATGCCCAAAATGCACGACAACGAAAAAGGTCTCCTTGCAATTTTTTGCCTCATCTCCTTCACCTCTTAATATTCTGTTTTCAAGATCTTTTTTACTTTGAATGAAAAATGTGTGTATACGCAATCTTCTCATCATCGTAAAAAGATAATTCATAAAAACAATGTGTCTGTCTACTTCTACATTCCATGCAATTTCGTTGTTGGAGGACCACCACTGCTGCCGCCACTGCAACGACAACATTATATTCTCCTCTGAGGGGACCCTCTCAGTTTGTGTCAAGTACATCAGAAATGTGCACTTCTAACCGTGCATAGTAATCATGTGGGTTGTTTTTTTTGCAGATTGTGCATGCATTCATAACTTTATCTCTGCATTATTTGTATCACAGTGTAAAGCTTGCATCTTCTATGAATGTCTGCTGTGCTTGCAGTTGCCGCAATGCAAACGACAATGACTTGACTTTTGAAATTATTATGTAGCCTTTAAAAATGAATCAAAGTTAGAGGGAACAGGTTGTTTGCTCTTATATAATTTTTCAACGCATATAATATTCTATCTGTGTAGAAAGAAAATGCAATATAAGAAGTCTTGAAAATCTTACCTTGTTTATGTAGGGCTCGTGATGCGATGGTATGATGCACTGCCTGCCGAATCCTTAACAATTAACAACTGAAAATGTGGACAAGGTTGCTGCGTATACAGTACTTCTTATTCTGGTCGTTTTTTCAACAGTGGTCCAAAGTATATCAACGATTATATGAAATGATATGGATTATAAGGGATGAAGAGAATATTTTGCATGACAGCATGCACACCAGCAGTCACAAACAAACAAACAAAATACTTATTTGTGTAGCATGAAAACTTCTGCTCACAAGATTTTGGTATGGGTACTGTTATCACTGTTTCGCTATTACTGCCATTTAGATTTATAGCTGAACAATGACCGCATCTGTCCGTTACGTCTAGAGTTTTGGCAAACGCTACTTAACGCTGAAGTTGGCGCAAAACTGGCTTGCGTTTTCAGCTGATCAATTCTTTTTTCAGCTTCACTTTCAATGACAGCAATTTACTAACTGTTGGTGGTGGTGGTGGTTGCCTAAGCTTATCAAAATACTACCGTTACAGGGTAGGTCCTATATGAGTACTTCTTGTTTGCACTGCCGCTACCGTTACCGTCTCTCCGTCACTTCACGGTAGTACACTTACTTCTTGATTCTGAGCAACTGACAATGAAATGAGATGACTTAGCACTGATTGTTGAATTTAGGATAGTGGAAATAAGCACAAGGGGAACTGATCGTGTCTTGATGATGGGGTGGATGACAATGATAAAAGCGACGATAAATGACGCTGATGCTATTCCTTCACTAAACTGTTATATTCCGCCTTCTTCCATTATCCACGTACTGAATGTTGTTCCTCGGAACAAAGTCTGTCAGCGACTGTTGAGAAACTGGCTACTGTCAGTTCCTTTATCATCCTTTTATTACCTCTTTCACCTAACGTGTACAAATCCCAACGTTATTGTTGGTGTTGATGACGCATGTAGTAGTGTTTCTTCTTTGTTCACTATCGCCAAATTATCGCATTCAATCCTCCATGTAGTTTTCATACCGGGACTGCGCCTGGTGGAAGCGTCCAAATTCATGTTATTGTTGGTGTTGCAAGCTACTACTTTATCGTTGCATCGTACCTATTAGTTTTTTAAACGTTATATGATGATCAATGTCTTCATTTCTTTTCCCAATACAATGTACGCTAGTACTTAAAGTAAGCATGTGATATTGCTACTAAATTTCTTTAAATACACGAGTACAAAATAAATCTTCATAAGTATCGTATGTTTATCACTATTACTCGTTTATTGCATGATCAGCATAGATCTCTGTTCATAATTTAATTTTGCGGATTGATGTATGCAATAATTGTGTGCAAGTGTAAACATTATCGTTGCTACTCACTTACCTTTATGCAATGATAAAAATGCATGAAGAGGAATATTGTGTGTTATGCGTATCCGAGTCCAGAGAGATTGATGCGCATGAGAAATTTCTGATGGAGAAGCTTGTTTTAGAGCTTATATTATGATGATGATACTCTTACGTGTGCTAAAAAAAAACTATATAATGCACGATGACAGATAATAATATTATGCTTGAAATAAGTGACTCACGTGTTGTTATACTTTTTATAGGTAGTTTCAAGTAAACACATTGGCAATGTAATACGATGCAAATGTTTGCGAGTTTGCGACAATCGTTGCAATTTGCGTTATCGGTCTATCAAATACTTTTTATAATGTTCTAGCACTCGTTAAAAAGATGACGCATGCTGTTTGAGCTATCGTAGAACATACGTGTTATTGCATGCATATATTATTAAATTTTTAATAATATTGTTAAGCTGCTTGACCACGCACACTTTGATGTTATACAAAGTCAAATGTCAGTGTTAAGGAAAATGCGGAGGTCAACTTCTAGCAAACAGAGAGTTAGTCGAGGTGTTGTCGTAAAATTCCGTGTGTTGTTCACCTCATCATGTCATTCAGCATCCAGCTCTAGGAAAAGGTGTATTTGCAAATTGCATTAGTAGCAGCAGAATCTGACTGAGAGTTTTTAAAGTGTGACGAATGACAGAGTAGACGTAAAATGGGCTAAAAGGAGTACGTTTTTTAGTATAATATATCAAGGTTATAACAATTCGAAATAGATTTGCTATGTCTGCACCAATGTTTTTGGAAGATGGCTCGCATTAAAACTAAAACTTACTTCACATAGAAAAGGGAGTTGACTTCCGTCAAATTTTTTAGGTTTAAAATAGCAGTTTTTATTGCTTAGTATGGTTGTGTGATTAAGGAAATTACCATAAAATTCTTACAAATGAGGTAGCGCAGAAGGGTGTTACATTAGTTTCAGTACGTGGAAAAGACGAATTGTATATATCGTATATCTCTGAAAGATTCTGCACTGGAAAATGAAAAACTTTTATAAAGTTAAAATAAAACATTAATTGTCCATCCCTTTTAAATTTTTCATCCCAAATGACCTCTTAAAAAGTCAACACACCCTCTAATAAGTATTACCCATTTTCTATATTTGTATGCCTGTTTAGCTAATTATAAATTCTTTCACTCATTCTGTTCTAGATTTTAACATGATTTTGATATGCTTCAATAGAAATTAAATGCTAAATGAATGGGAAACTGAAAACCCACATAAGAGAGGAAAAGTTATCAATTGCAAATATATGCTGTATATACACTCTGTCAAAGATCAACCGTCAAAATATTTACATAGAAAAAAATAGTCATACATACTACGTCAAACGAACAAAATCTAAATAGGTAAGTGGTCCGTCTTCCTTTTTCTTTAATGATTCCGCCATTCACCATTGACAAATTCATACGCACCATTTCACAAATGCAAAATGTAGGCTGGCTGGACAAGTACTCATTGATCGTAACGGGTCAATATTATGCTATGCTGCAAAGAACCTTAAGCATTTATTAAAACGGGCATACAAAAGTTCTTTTGTGCCAGTTTACATAACTTGCATTCATGAATAAGTTTAATAATAATGAATCTTTGCAGTCTCAAGAAAATGGTACCTTTAAAACAGGGACTAGGTCCTAACAATTTAGTTCACTTAAATTACCTTGAAACTATCATAACTTTTCACACGCATTCACTTAATTAGCATTGTTTAATGCAAGCAGACACATTCGAATTTGTTTTATCAAAAATTTATTCGCTTGAAATATAGAAATTAATTATTGGGTCCTCCCCAGAACTCATATTACAACCTTCAACTCACCACGAAGTATAATAATTTATTCTACACATTCAACACCGTGATTTCACCACATTATTAGGTTTCACAACTATTGAAGATGGGTTTATGATTTTAAAACAAAAATGCAACACATTTAGAGCCTCCCAATTACCCAGTTGTGTACTTTCTGGCCCATTTCTACAAGAGAAGAAAAATATGTCATGGTGGAGGCAGAATCCAAAGTCCGTGTAATGCAGAACACTCATCCATATTATATTTCAGCAAATACCGTCACAGCATATTTATTCTTTTACGTCAAAACAGTGAGTTATTTTTTTCGGCAATTATTGAATATTGTTACTGACCAATTCACACATATCATTGTGATTACTCACATAATAAGTCACATACCAATTTTTCCTTCAGCTTACAGAAAAATTTAGAACGTAGTGAAACATCATAGTATACAACTCATCATTACATAGTGTCCTCAGCCATGTCACTGCATTAAGAATGCCGCTACGCTAAAGAAATGATGTATAATGAATCAGTTATCAGTTTTAGGCGACGAAGACATATTATTCATTATAACTTTGACATCTCACATAGCGTATGCTCAATACTCATTCTTTATAATTACAACAGTATTTAGGCGCACAGGAAATCAAGTTTGGATAAGAGTAAGAATTAATACAGAGACAGATTTATTCTTGGAGTGCAAGTAATTTATTAACATATAGTTAGGATTAAAAATGAGACACGCTTAACCTACAAGCATCTTTTCAGGTTTGATGTTATCATTCCAATGCTGTAAATTAGTATGAGTACTATTATTTGTGAAGATTCATCAAACATTACGCAAGCCAATGGTCTCTAAATGTTCAATTCATTTGATTATGCAATTTTTTATAACTCAAAGTGCATCCGTCAATGATAGATTTGTTGATTATTTGATGCGGATGGTACACTTTGGATTGAAGATGTAAGTTAATGGTTGTGTAAAGTTACACGTAGAAGGGTCCACTATTATTAACTCTTTTGTATTACTATGTAGTGGTGTAGTGATAAGAGATTTGCACAGTGATCAACGTACGATGGTATAGCAGCGTGCATCACTAACCATGCGTGATGGTGGTGAGTCGGATACAACTAACGAGACACAGGATACAAAAATTGAGATGAATTTTTGTAAAGATCACATCAATCTCGAAGAATTTGCAAAGTTGGCGAATCCTTCTGTACAAGATTAATGTACTTTTTGTGGTCAGCTTCAGTGATGAGCCTATCACTTGCTTTACTGAGCATTATGCAACTTTTGTTCCTCAAGGTTCCTTTTTCAGTGGATGCGGCAGCGTAGTATTTGTTATATATTTGTCTGTAAGTTGCCTATATTAGTACAAATGTAATATAAAAATGGGTGAATATAATAGGAGCGTCCTCGACAGGGACCAGGTCAAACCCTTCCAAATTTCTAAAGGTAAATCAGCGTTAGAACATCTATGCATAAAATATGATGACTAGTTACTACGATCACAAGGTAAAGGAAGGCTTGATAGACTAATAGTCGTATAATAGATGCGGCTAGTAGTATGTCGTTTTAGACGAGCCTTTCATTGTCGTAGTTGTCGGTAGTGGTCGGTTGGAGGTGCCCCAATTTTACCAAAACTTTGTCTTAAAGTTGTTAAATGAACTATAATTTACTTGTGCATATTTTTGGGGATTTTCATTCTTTTCCTTCACACTCAGCCAAATTTTACTTTTGTGATTGTACTATCAAGAAAATACACGTTTGTAAACTCAATATTTTTATTTATTACGCACATGGTCGTTCGTGGAATTAGTCACCAGCTTTGATTTGACTGATGATCGTATGTGCACGATGGCGTGTAATTCCATAATGCACAGGAAAATGCATATTGTTTTATTTCAAATGGGAATCGCATTTTTATCTCATCAAAGATCATATACTCTCAAGTTTTAATTTACACTTATATAATGGAATGCTAACTTTGCTTTTTTGCGATCATCATAACAAAAGTTAAAATCATTTCTTGCTACCAATATGCAGCAACTGTCACGATTGGTCATCAAAGTCATAATCATCACAACGAAATGGTCCTTAGGTATCATATGGCATTGAATTTTTGGCGTTGTGTGAGTATCAACTTAATGTTTAATTCCGTGTAAACCATACACAAAATTATGAGCATTTTGTACCACTATTGCTGTCACGTTATACTTATACAATGGTATATAGCTACCTGTGATGCGTGACTATATTTTGCGAGTTATGCGTAGTGCGTATGGTTATATTTCTTGTCTTGTGATGATGACTCACGCAGAGTATGACGCTCAGTTTGCTTGCTTCGATTTGCTGATTGACCTCCTAGTCCGATGACCCACTTTGAAGGGTCCACTAAGCATCACTGCCGCCGCCGCCTCTGATTGACTTTCGAGGAATGAAGATGCCTTTGCTTAAAGCTGGATTTAACCAAGGTTCTTGTTTTTTGATGCCGCGTCAATAAAAATGCCCATACGTCTTACCTTCATGTTGTCTCTATATCGCGTAATGGATATTACAGATTTACAGATAACTGAAAAATGAATCGAAATAATTACCTAAATTGGTAGCACATTATTATGTACTGAAAGTGTAAAAGCTACACTTGTTTGAATAACTATAAAAATTGTTTGTTTGTTCCCCAAAATTGCATTAAAAATATTATCAATAACCAACAGTACACTCCAGTCAAGTGTCAGTGCTTAGTGCAGCTCTAAAATGTGTGAACAACAATTTACATGCTTATTTATCTGTATCAAAATTAACTTTATGTGCAAATGAATTTTACTTCCGATCTATTATATGTATGTATGAAAAAGTTTCTAGATACATACGTATAGCTACATCTGATTGAAAAACAAAAACATTCGTTAAAATGGGTGGAGCAATTTCCAAAATGCATTTATTTCTTTAAAGTTTAAAAAGGCATTATGTGGCCCATTATGTCACAAAATTGAAAGGAATCAGTAAAGTAAGTGTTATATAAATACACCAGTCCAGTTTTGGCATTTTCATCACTTAACAAATAACAAAAGCGGTATACCTTTTGTGTATTTTCATATCTTAATTCATTTTACGTCTCAAATGCTGACGCAGATTCTATAAAATTTAGTCATTCTTATATTTAGACCTGTGAATTTAGAAATATTCCATGTAGTGATGTAGGAAGATGACTTTTAAATGTTGCACGAGCAACCTCCTGCAAGCTACTTGCATCTAAAATTACCAAATAGTCATCGTGGCCTACTCGCTTGTCTGTAACGGCAACAATGACCACCCCATCATCCTCCTTTGTTCCCTTCGGATCTGCTACGAAATATGGCTCCCCAGGATTTGTGTACTCATTCAGTTTCCACCTTTGGACCTCTTTGGTTTCTAAATCCACTTTGCAAACTGCTCGCGAATATTCATGTTCATAGAGGGTGCTTGAAGCATAAATGTATCGGGCTTTCCTTCCAACAAACCGTTTATTGAAGGTCGGAAGATCGAGCCCGCAACCAGTTAGCTTCTCTCCAGTAATAATGATCTTGTTACCACTTCTCACGGCCGAACATTTAGAGTCGGTTGAAGTGATCAAATTCAAATTTTCTCGAACATTTGCAACCTTTAAATCTGGTATTATTGGAATGATGAATCGCTGCAAGTAGGGTAGATCCACCTGAGGTAGCTTGTTGCTTCGTAAGTCTTGTATCATCATGGCCTCCAAAACATTTGGAGAGTCGTAAGTAAAAATATCCACAACAATCTAAATCGAGTTGGCAAGCAAAAATTGAGAAATTAGTTAGCAAACTAGTTGCAAAGACTTTTGGTTATATGATAAAGTCAACAATATGGGAAGTTCATAGTTTATCGACAGGAAATAAGTACCTGATTTGATTCCTCGTAGCAGTTTGCAAAATGCATGTAGTAAAAGGCTTTTGCGGACATAAAGTCGGTTTTAAAGGTTTTCCCTGTATTTTTGTCGATAATTACAAATTTGTTCTTATCTTCTGGTTTCCATTCTAGCCAATCTACAATAAAGAATATAGTCATATTTTAATAACAAAGAATTTATGCTTATTGCATCGATACTCATTCCGTTTATTGGGGTAAATCGAGTTTTGATCCTCTGGACGAGACAGACAATTTTAATTTCTTTTACCTTTTAGCACGTCACCTCTCACCAGAGAAGCTGCTATACGCTTTAAGCTAACAACATACGGTTGTTCCACAAAAATCAAGTAGTTTTCTGACATTCCAAAACTATGTGCAGTACTGCAAAAATAAAATCAAGATATGTAGCAGTGTAAAACATTCTAGTTCATGACTTGACCGTGCGGTCTATAGTTAAAGAAAATTAATAGTTACCCCATTGAACCACTCCACCTAGGAGAAATTGTTGCAATAGTTTTGGTATTTTTAAACATTTCTTCAGAGGTTTTGGCAAATGGTATTTTTATGAGTTGATACTTCATTCCTGTTGCGCCGATGCTGAAGCCTTGAAAAACGCAAAAAGAAAAGAAAGTTTTAGCAAAAATGTTTATTAAAACGCTAGGGACTAGATTTAAATTATCAAAATTAGTTACCAATATTGTACATATCTCCATTTGCATCGGTTAATGGATGAGCACATTGTCCGTTCATACTGAAAAGTTTGCTCGTGTCACACCTGCACTCCACATTTAACATGGAAGAATGGATCTTGTGAAAGAATTGTGTATCGCAAGTAACGAATAAATCTTGTCCAACTTGGAAAAGTGTTGAGTATGAATTATCGGTGAATTCCGGCAACTGTTGGGTTAAATGTAGTGAATAATCAGAAGATATGCTACATGAACTTTGCTACGATTGTTACATAATGATTGAGGGAACTTTATTACCAAGTTGGAAATTACTCTCGATAAAAATCCTTTTTTGGTGTCCGTTTGTGCACGTGTACCTAGTATTGTTATTTGAAATCATAAACTGTGTTTGAAACCGATTGATCATGATTGTTTCTAAATACAAATTGACTTTTGGCTCACCGAATTCATTGAGGGCAGGCCTTTGTAAGGCCATGGCTCGCTTGTAGGCCTGCAACATGAAACATTGCCCGTGTGCATGTTTTGATAATTATCATCACATTCATAAAACAAGTGAAACAGTTTTGAAAACTCGTTTGAAACGTTCAAACAATATAACTGCCACTTTTACGACTACTCTGCTCTACTGTATGCCTTGATCAGTTTTTAAAATTGTGAAATAGGAAAGTCAAAAGTCGAAATGAACAGAATGTTTAAAGCATTAATGGAATTCTGAACATTGGGACCACTCCCAATATTGATTTGGATTAAGTTTGAATTGATTTGTTTAAACGTAATTTTGCATGTTTAACTTTTATTTAGTTTAATTTTTATTATATTTAAAAAAAATTGTCTAACAAGTGCTCGTGACATTCACTTTTTATGACACTTTTTTAAGTTCACGAAGAGTTTAAATTCACAATGTTGCAGTTTCAAACATGTTTCAAAAACGGAATGATACTATAAATAATATACTGAGAAAAATTCTTACCTCAGACTGAACATATTTCTTTTCAAATTTAATGGTATCGTCATTTATTTCAAATTTTGCTAGAAGCCCATAACCTGAAAAGTAGCAAACAATCTTTGTTTTTTCCAGCATGTGAACTAAATTCTGAATGTACAATTTGTTAATTTCTTGCATTAAGATATTAACTTAAATGCGATTTCTAAATTCTTTAACTTATTAGTACATATTGAACTAACCATCAAGCCAATGATTAACAGTAAAATTTGGAAAGTCAAATTTGGATGGGCCAACACGTAGATATTTTCCACCAACAATATAAGATGGAATGGTCCCTTCAACATAAAATAAAATCAGTTAAGCTAGTTTTTTTCCCCAACATCAATAAAAATATAATCTTTTGATTTGTAATAAATTCCAGCAGTCTTTGCTAGATCTGCAAAGCAAAGAAAATTATACATATTGTTAGGAAAGATACAGTCCAACCAAAAGTGACGATATTTTTATCAGTTTATGTGTGACGGAAGATAAATGTGGTAAAACGTTTAGTGTGAGTAAATAACTACAATGCTGACAAATCTTTTGAAATGTTCACATCCTTTCAGGAAAATGTAACCATTGTATCAGTACTTATTATTTTGTTTTATACATACATCAAACTAACTTATCGTGCTTGAAAACGAATACATCAAATCTGTTTCGTTCATCTCTTTTAGTGCTTCTTCGTTTTTCGTCTGCAGAAGTAAAATCTTTCAAGTAGAAAGATTCTCCCCATTTCCTGCTAATCTTTTACTGGAGGCAGAAACATGCTTCTGGACTCTTACATCATGGCTTTTGGTACAATAATATCATGAACCATGCAATGCTTGTGCATGTGCATGTTCAAAAGAAATAATTTTTCTGAAGTTTACGGTCAAGGGAGCAACTGATAAAACAAGACATTTTTATGGTTTGATGATATGGGAAAAGTCATATCATGTCACGATCTAAACTACTATCAAATTACAAACATTATGGATGAAACGTTCGACGGAAGATGCGTCTTGTCATGCTCTGCATTTGATCATTTCATAAAAGGCCAAAGTGAATTGGAGGAACTGTTTCAAATAGTGTTATCAGCAGGTCAGCATACTACACTTGCATAATCTAATGCACATAAATATTGCTTACTATGAACGTCTTTAAGCAATGAGTAAGAAATCAGAAAGCATGCATTTTTACATTTAGTTTGCTGTTATTAACAAAACAGTTTAATGTATGTTCGTATTATCGTAATTTGGTGTGGTGTAGGGGTGGGACTCTTCTTGTTGGTCTGCAACTGTGTCTGTCTACATTTACAATTCACAACACAGAAAGCGACAAAAACATCCCTAAAACATGCGTTTATAGCATAGCACTATAAAATTATGTTTGCAATGAATGGTCTAACCTTCGACCTTGGCTTCTTCTGGTTCCTGGCTTTCTTCCGCTGTCACATATAATTTATTAACACCATTGTCCTGCGACGTAATGGAACGTTTCTCAACGCTGATTCCAGGCATGACTTCCTATTTGATGTGTTGTGTGTTCAAATTTTTATCCTGTTATACGGCTGTAATGCCTGCGATTTTATAAAATAGAAATCCAGAAATTTAATGAAACAAAGCGGATATATTGCTTCGTATGGAACGGTTAAGAAGAGAATTTGGCTAAGGGAGCGCATTAGGCTGGATCATCAATTGCATTGCATCAAATCAATAAATTATAAGAAAATTTCGCATGGCTTTTGTTTGTACATTGAGTTAATATTTAAGTACATAATTAGACTAACTTTCATTGCTTTTTAATGACCTAGGCATAAAACTTTTATAATTCTTGTATTGTTCGTTTTAACCAGCCAGATTATTCCTTCAGAGACTCTCAATGCTCTTACAGTATCTTTTAATAAAACTTTCCAGCGAGCGTTATGTTAAATATTAATTATTTGTCATTGTTAAGAAGATTTTTAAAAGATCTTGAGTAGGTCTTACCTTGGTTTGATTGGTCCCAAATATTTTATTTTAAACAACTTTTTCACTTTGTTACACAAACTAACTTAAATTTTGCTGCTATCAACGCTGTAGTTGAAACAGTAGGGTTTATTTAATGCGAAAATGTGTATCAAAAGTTGTTGAGTTTTTGGGTGTTATAACGGAATCAATAACATACCATTACAAAATTATTACTCGCTTCTGCTGTCCTAAACTGCCAAGCAAGTTAAAGCCGCAACTTTTTTCTCCAGGAATAGGAACTTCTCGCCTCGAAATCCTCTTTGGATCTGGCAGACGAAAAATTCTGACGAGTTGTATTGGTCCTAATTATGACAAAGCAGTTTCCTACTTCATGTCGGTGTATAATAATAATGATGAGTTTGTTTGTGAGCACGTTAAATGTAGGGATGCATGCAACGATGATGGAGAGGGCAGTTACATTAAGATTTTCTAAGGAACATCACAAACAACGCATTAACTTTCAGCAGTCCAAAATCCAAAAGCAGCGTGTATCATCTTTCATCTTTCTGAGGATTCATTAAACGCATGTATATATTTCTTCCCATCTATTTACTGTACTCAACTCCCTTTTTTAGTTGAACGTGGTTTTTGTAAAGATATCAATGCATGCTATTAGAAAGATGAATTTGAGCTTGTGGTCATTTTTAGTATGATATACAAAGATTCAAAGATTGAACCCAACTTCTTTACATGCCAAAATTGTGGGAAAAACTTACACGTTCCATTCATAAGCGTAACAATAGGGTAAGCCGTTCTGGGTAGCTTTAATGCTTAATACCTATTGACTGCCCCTTTCAGTTAATAAGATCGCACTCAGGAAACCATCTAGACAAAATTGGAGTTATGCATGCCACCGGTTGCGCAGTAGTTTCAGATTTAACTAACATTAATTGCCCTATGATTATGATACTTCTGGTAGATAACCATATAATAATATGTAGGTATGCATAAAGTGTGTACTGACCACAGGTACTACTGACAGTAGTACGTAATTTCGTCAAATATAAATCCATTCCACTTGTCCACCCATTTGTTACTATTGTAGCGCAATGATTTAAGGTAGATATATGAAACAGAAAAGAAAGGTCCTGCTACGGAACGCTAACAATGTTTACTGTTATGTGTTTTAAAGTGTCTGCAGGCCTACATGTCACACTAACCTTAAATTAGTCAAGCTTGAATTTACACCATTGCATTTTAAAGAAGCATTAAATAAATAACTACCTATGCCATCTTAAGACCACCCTTCTGTGATGCATTATTGTAGATGCAGTTGTTGAGATGAGACTCTTATCATGAGAGAGAGCTACTAAAGCGTTTTCCAAATCAGACAAACAAAAAATGCAAATGCTTGTTTTCATTGACAGAGCTTTTCATGATCAAGGTACTTAACCAAATGTCCTTTATGGTTTTGCTTGATTTTTTAGATCGCATTTCAGATGATACCAGCATTTTTTGCTCCTATTCCATGCTTTCCACATGTTTTCACAATAATGTGCTCTAGATAGGTATTATAGCATGGTAGTATAAGGATATCACTTGGTAAGTTCGTTATGATGTTGAGGTCCATATATTTGATGTGAAATAGAATCTACATAGTATACGTATAGAGAAAGGTGATCGAATCGGTGTTGAAATAGGGATTTCCAATTCTCTGCATCTAATCATTCATGTACAGTAAAACACACAAAACGGTGAACCAACTGCGACTTTAACTTGGACGAGAAGTTTTATTGAATTGCCGACAGTTGATAAATTACATATACTCACTATGAGCAAGTGAATACCATCTTCGAATATAATATATATATAATGCTGATAGATACTTGGTGTATAATGCACAATGCACTATAGCTTCTAAGAATAATCGTGAGAAGCAAAAAAATATTGCAATTGTGTAGGATGACTCCACAAAACAAACACCTGTACCATTTTCAGATTAACACTTTTGTTTTTGTATTCTCAAGGATAAATGATTGTCCAGTCTATAAAGTCAATAGAACCCCGAACATCTAGAGGTTAAAGAAATCGAGATGGGTACCAGTCTCCTTACTTTCTTGCACACGTTTTCAACATCTTATTTTCTTTTTTATTGAACATGAGAAACATGGGCATTGTTTGCCATTATTATAATTCATGCAAAATACATGGAGATAAGTTACGACATATACCAAGCTCGTGTCTATCTATCCAATTCATGAAGTGACATTAAATTGTTCTGAAATTGCATTACGAAATTTGAAATTTTCCTCCAAAACAAGCTATGATGACATTGCACTGGCAATTACAAACAAACATCTTTGCAGCATCATTAGTTCATACATTGTTGTTGGACCACACAATGATAAATAATTATAACGTAAGATCATTTAACAATTTAACAACTAACGCAAGAGTGGACACGTGTTTACAAAATAATATAAAGTTAGGATAATTAATGTTATTTGTTTCTAATCCTCCTGCACCATCCTTAAGTTCTATACTTTAAAAAAGCTACATGCTATACATACATAACTGTTCTAATGAAAGGTCTTATTTTTTAACAACATCAAATCATATTCAAACCTAAAAGTATACCGACTTAAATCGGCATTTCGACATCACTTTCAAAAAGTTAAATGACGCGAACAGTAACTTACGGAAATAGCTCCCTGGGAAATTTGCAGTCAAACATGACGTGGCTCAGCTTGTTCATTTTGAAACGTGTTAAAAACTAATTATTTGCACGCAACGCCATCCTACATAACTATCGCCATATACTTAATACATATTTTAAAGCAGATTTCTACAATTCAATATAAACATCACAAGATCTAACTAGAAAATTTTAATAAAAAGTAATTCCATCGGTACAATGAGGTTTATGATAAAAATGGATGGTTCAAGCAATCTGCTGCAGTCGCTCTTTTGGTCCAGTCATAGGTAAGCATCGGCATAAGAAAATCAGAAAATTCGGAAGCTTGCGCTTCCGACCATTCATATTTTTCTACCAGCACCTGATACAGGTTCCATGGTCTAAGCTCTTTTATATGACGCAGTTTCCCTTTCCGATCAAACATATCATGTGAATACTTCCCAGACAAAGCAAGTCGCTTTGAGACCGGGCCAATAAGCTCTATGATATGAGCACAGTGGTCTTCATCTCGAGAATAGTCCTCTCCAGAAGACGGATTAAATAAATAATCTCCAGTAGCTAGCTCAAATGCGATGCAGGCAACGCTCCAAATATCACTTTGAGGTCCATACCCAGCTCCAATAATAACTTCAAAGCTTCTATACTGCCGAGTTTGAATATCGTCTGTGAAGTGTCTATCGACGTAACAAGCGTTTCCCAAATCGGCGATTTTGATTCTAATGTTTTGGCAAATTTCTTTGCAAGGATCCGGTTGCAACTTGTATGGCTGCAGTTCTGACTGCTGGGCTATCACACCTTTGGAGGGACAATTTTCATTTGAATCCCCTGCGGCACCTTCTTCTGTTATTTTTTCATTGTTATCCACTACTTGTGTATTGCTAACTGGAAGCTTTTGTTCTTCCTGTTCCTGCTGCAATTGAAGTTTCTTGGCTTTTGCTTTCAATTTCTTTTTCTTATTTCTCGTCATAGGACCAGTGTCCTCTTGCGTTTCTTCTTTTCCAAACTGCCCAGGGTAAACTTTCTTTTTCACTTCTTCCGGAAGGTTGCAAACCGCGTGTGCGGGATATTCCATTCCTAAACGGTCCCACATCTTTGCTTCTTCGTGCAAATATTTTGAATAATCTTCATCAGCCTCCAACAGAATATTTTCTGGCTTCAAGTCGGTATGAATAATTTTGCATTTGGTGTGTAGATAATCAAGAGCTTCTAAGATTTGGCGAAGAATGAGCTTTACATTGGGATACGGTATTCCATTGTAACCGGAACCGATAATTAATTTGAGCAAGTTACATCCAAGGACTTCCATCACCATACACATATGCATTCCATGCATACCGCAGATTTTAAACTCATCTAGAAGATGAACCACCTTTTCACGGTTTGGATCATTTTCGTCTGCATTCATAACAGTCCGAAGGATTTTAATTTCATCGATTGCCGTCTCCGTATATTTCTCTTCACTCTTTACCACCTTCATTGCAACGTAACGACGATTAAAGCGATCAAAGCAGAGCCAAACGGTAGAAAAATGTCCCCACCCAAGTTTTCGAATAACTTCATACTTTTGATTATACACGTCTCCAATTTTTATGGGATGATAGCCTCCAGTACAATAGTCATCAACTTCTTCCTGATCTTCTTCTTCCTCCTCCTCTTCATCCTTCTTGGAGCTTTTCTCCTCTGACCTGGATCTGTCACTGACTGAAGTCGACTCTGCATCAGATCCATCGGCCTCTTCTTCAGATTCTGATGTCCACGAGTCAGCGCTGGTTGAACTAGAACTCCGACCTCTGGACGAGCTACTATTGTTCTTACGATTTACTTCCTTTTTCGTGCCAGCTTGATTTGGTCTAGTTTTCTTCTTCCGTTTTACCTTAACACGTAGAGCTTGCATACGACGGTTTACGGCAGTCGTTGAAGCTACAGCCTTCTCCATCTCACCTGTTAAAAAATCGAATGAAATTTTAAATGGTATTTATAAGTTGAATCTTCAAGTTTAATTTGACAGACATCCGAAGCCACACTTACAACTGTTGTCGGCGTTATGAGGTAGTTCACCCCTACTGAACTCTGGAACCTGCCTCTTTCTTCTGGAGGCAGACGTGTACTCTACCTAAAATACGGAAATTAAAGAGACAATCAGTCACTAAAAATAATCAAATCAGAGATTACGAAAAATACACAGAATTCCGAATAAATATAACTTCCGAAGGCTTTCAGTTTTCACCTTCCGCTTGCACATGCCCATTAGCCAGTCAACTGTAGCCATTTCATTCACTGGATGTCCAGTCAAATTTCTAAAGCAACAGATAAGAAGAACAAGAGAGAACTCAGGGCCCTAGGGCACAGTGACAAGCTGCAAGCGTCCGCGGCCAGTCCACTCAAGCGAATCGTCTACCTTTCCGCACTTATCATATAACAGCCTTGTCTCGTAAAAAATTAAGATGTTAAATTACTGCAAGCGTCAAGAACATTAAAACAAAACAGGAGCTGTTGTTGGTTTCTCAGCTGTGGTCACCGTTGCAGATGCGATGCAAGTTACTTGACATGACACCATAACAAACCGAAAAAGCAAAATCAAATTATGCCATGCCAAATGAAATTCGTACACAAGAAGGCTTCTGCTGCATTGCGTTCTCTATCTCTCAGACTTTGTGACGTAAATTTGTATGTAAATTTTCAGCAGTGGTACTTACACTACCTAAGGAATCCAAAAGCATTTAAAGAATTTTCTTACCTTTACACTACTTTACAAAGTGCAAATTAAAATTGCAACTTATCAGCTATCTCATTTTTCAAATATTCCTTTTCTAAGAAATCGTTAACCTCAATTCATTTTTATTACCACATGCAAAACTTTATTTTCTCCATTATGGCTTTTAGACAATGGTTGAAGCAATATTAATTGAAATTAACCGAATTATTCTGACACAAAGGTTATTTCTTCGGTTTCACCTCTCATTTAATTGATGATTAAAAATATTTTTCATTCATATCAGCAAGAACTGTTCTTGTACATACGATGACGAGGATCGCCCTCCTGCCTGACAAAGTAAAACTCATATACCTATGTACAATGCACACATTTATTTATATGAACATTCTTTGTATGCATTTCTACAACAAGAATTTCAACCAGCCATTTGCTATTTAAGCATAACATACACTAAATATGTATGCAAATTCGAAACGACCGCGCAGCATAATTAATGTTACGTGAAGACTGAAGGAAAATCATGTACTTTAAATAAATCTCCTTCCATATCATTAATCTATTCGTTTATAGCTTCCAAAAGCAGCTAATCATTGGCCAGGCCATAATTATTGGAAACGGTAAAGTCTAAAGGAGGTAGCAAATTTCTTATGTAACATCCACTTCTCTATACAATATCTATGATAATTTTTCTGTGCTAGGATTAAACCAACTTATTTTACTCAATATCTTCCCTGGTCATCAATAATTAATTGCTTTTGTTGTGAAATATACAATGATTAGCTAGTTGTATCATCCTGCGTTTATGATTTTTGGCTAACTACCTAATCATAATAATATCTTCCATGTGTGCTTAGATCTTTTCATCCCATATCATAATTATATGTTACTTATTACCTCTCGCTTCATGCCATTGCATATACAGAATTTGAAGCTAATAATAGTTCGTCAATATGAGGGTGAAAAAATAACTTTTATGAAAGTTGATTTTTGCAATACTATATTTGCGTATGGACCATCCAGGATGATAAGTAAAGAATGAAATGATTTAAATATGATACGGTATTTGGAAAAACTATAGTTTGACAGGGGTTGTTCTTGTAACGTGTGTTGATGTCGACATTATCATAGAAGAATCTTTGGAATTGGGATTTTTCACCTACAATACAGAAATGTTACAACCTGTAAAAATTATGAACAAACCGTCTTAGCAGTGGTCGAAAATAATAAATACATAAAGTAGAACATAATCATACTTAATACATTCACTGACATTAGTCAGTCTGTTTGACACAGATTCCTTCTTAAAACATAGTGCTTATATAATATCAATATCCAAGCGTATTGGAAGTAGATATTATAACATGATTTGATTTTTGTCGTTACATATTCATTGAATATTCTCCACATTACTCTCATAGCATGTTTCATTGATTCGTGCAAAATATAATGTCTGACAAATGCATAATATTCCACGAGTATTTCTTTATGCATACAAACATGGCTAAAAATAGAAATTGGCAAAAGATCGCACGAATAGGCAAACGTGTACAGTTGGCGATGCAACGTGAGGTAGAAGAATTCTCAGGCATGAACACGAAGCTCATCTTTCGTTTTTAATGTAAAAAAAGTAGAGCATCTTCGGGTCTTTTACTTTGCTTCAAATACATTGTATAAAACATGCAAATTTTCTGAAAATCATTTTGTGCTATTTATTGTTCTGAGTGCAGGAAACAAATATCCCCAAGTGCACATTTGTTTTCGAGCTTTAAGTGGCCTTTCGAACTCTTTTTCTTCTATTATTGTTCAATGATAATTTACACCTTATTTATTAAACTGTAAAGATGGGCGAAACGCTGTTAAAATCTTCATCCGTGATGAACGCAGAACCTTGGCAGCTTGAGCAACGAACCATCCAGCAAAAGTGGTCGTACGTGTGGAAAAATGAACTACATACAGATGTGATATTTAAAGTGGGGGAAAAACAAGACATCATTTCCTGTCATCGTATTATTCTAATCATCAACTCTCCAGTTTTCGAAACAATGCTCAGTCATCGATGGTCCAAGGGAACGGGGAACACTGCAGAGCATACAGAAATCCTTCTACCGGAAGAGAATACTGATCTGTTCAAAATATTCCTTGAGTTTATGTATACCGGAAATGTGAGCCTTGAGCCTAGAGATGCTGAACCTATCATATCTGTACTCTTGCTAGGTAAAAAGTATTTGTGTCCAACACTTGTGGATAAATGTACGGATCTGCTGAAAGAATCCCTTTCCTTGCAAAATGTGATGCAAATTTACCAGGCTGCAGAAATGCTCGATAATGAGGAACTACAAAAGACGGTGGATAGATACATGCTTGACAATGCGGGTCCCTTAATAGAATCCGGAGAGTTTAAGAAACTGACAAAAAAAGATCTGATGAAACTACTATCCAGTGATGAATTGAATGTGGCAGAGATCGAATTGTTCAACGCTGTTTACGAGTGGGCCGAGATGGAATGTGAAAGAAAGGGTATCGAAGTATCCGAAGTGGCAAAGGTTCTTGCTGACATTTTACCTCTCATAAGATTTCCAAGTATGAGCACTGAAGATTTTTCGTGCTTTGTTGTGACCAAGAATGTTCTTCCGTTGGAGGATACAGTGAATGTTTTTCGGTTTCTTACAACACCCCCGGAGAAAAGGGAACAGTTTGAGAGTAGCCTGAACCTGAAATTTAATCCTAGGAAAAGGAATCTGAGCTACTTTCTCTACAATCTGCAGAGACTCAAGGGACATGGCTATGATTTTGGCCGACAGTTTCAAAACATTTGCTTCCAAGCTGACAGGAGTATTCGGTTAGTGAGTGTGGGGTTTTTCCGTGCCATTGAAGCCAATGCGACACTGGATGTGGTGGTGAAAATCCATAATTTTGAGCTGACAGAAACATTTGCAGAGATCACTGAGAACAGTGTAAAGTGCCCATCACCTCAGGATGTATTCCATGTTCATTTTAAGCAGCCGGTAAAGATTTTGAAGGATCGCTTCTACACGATATCGTACATGTTGAAAGGGAAGGAAACATTTTATAAGACTGTAGGACAATCAGTTATTGTTGCAAACTGTGGATCGGAAGGCAAGGTGACATTTACATTTCGTGAAGCACTACGTGACACAGACATGGATCAACTTCCAGAAATGTGCTTTCGATTCTAAGAAAGTTTTAGAATGTAAAATTGTAATGTCCTGTCTGCAAATCTTATGCATAATATACGAATTATGTAAGTTTAACCGGTATTGTACGTAGGTTCAATTTTGTTTGACACTACAACACAGTACTTGACAGTAGAACGCTGTAATTCGTGCGAAAAGGACGGATGTGTAAACCTGTCGAACAATCTATTTTTGTTATTACATGCTTAGTTGATACTTATGTACATCATTTTCTTGGCATTCTTAGTTCTTGGAAATGTTTCTTCATATAAGATTCATTATTATGTCCTAATTAGAATCTGTATTCTGTGGGATTTTTAATTTGTGTTGCTTACAAATAAAAACTTGAATGAATATCTGATTAATGTTTATCCTATACCTGAATTTTTATGTTGTTTCCATTGTATGTACGGCTGCGGAAAGATAACGGTAATGTGAGTGATTTTGAACCATATTTCTTTTTGGGTTTTATAAATTCACCAATCGTCAAGTCATATCCTTTACCCAATATCGTATATTTTTCAGAATCTATCCCTTAATTTGATACCTAATATAATTGTTGGCTTGTCTCACGTCTGTCTATTTATTTGTGTTACTATTGTCCCATGCATCACACTTATTTCAAAGGCTTTTTTACCAGATCATTAATTTTTTGTAAAATGTAACGAAACCATAAATTTCTGTTATTAGGGTAGTTCGAAAATTCAAAGATGCATTTTAAAGGATTATATACTTTTGTCCTCATCTTATACATAATCTTTCTTGACATGAGCAACTCGTCTACATGAAAATGAATGTTTTTAGTGTGAATTTTAAAATGTCTTAAAGTGCAAAAATCAATCTTTACAGTGTCAGAGATGTTCTCACAAACTTGTTTTCTTGTAATAAATCTAATTTTTGATTTATGAAGCAATCAAACTTTTGAGAGCATATTATTCATTATTATACACATTATTAATTTTTTTCAATTCATGCGGCTTAATGACTGTATTTGACAGAAAATCTCTGAATTAAGTAACATCTCTCAATTTGACAAATGATGATTTTTCCTAATGAAGTTCTTCGTATCATTATACACAAATGATGCCGTACCATTAGTTTATTATTATTATTATGTACCCGAAGGGACACTCAGGTCATTTAATGATTCTTCTTCCTCTTCCGTTTATGAGAGCCTCCTGGACCTATCGTAATTCAAAAGAATGTTCATAGTATATCACTTCATTTAGGAAAATTCGATTACGACTTACATATACACTGAAAAATCCGTGTCATCATGCCAAAGGTCAATATGCAGCTCAATTGCATAAGATAACAAATCTGGGGCACAAATATAAATATTATATGGCGCTTGTATGACATGGCGTTAATGGGAAGGACATGACTGAACTGAATTTCTCAACCTAAGTGCCCTAAATTACAAAATTTTAAAATTCATTGCCCATTATTTTTATTTGCCTCCAGTTAAGTTGATTTCATTACAAATTTAGCTTAATCAAGCTATCAGAAACTTTTCATTTGCTTAGTTTAGGTAAAACAATTAGTTTTGTGTTTTTGATTTTAATCCTTTTCAATATCAAAACGTCTAAAAGAGAGCAAGGAACTGTGTATACACTTGATTTTCTCTAGTCTACAACATATTAATATTTCTCATGAGCAAAATTCATGAAATGTTTTCGAAAGTAAATAGACGAAAAAATCCTATTAAGTATTTTTTTTCATAATGCATTCGCGTAGGAAGCACAGTTAATAGTACAAATGATGATCTAATCCGAAAAGTTACTACACTATACTATTATAGTATGTTGCGACTTAGATTGCAGGATTTCTACTTTTTGCGCTCTATCGCTTCTAGTGGAGACATGGCACAGGAAGGAGCAGCTTGGCTAAAGGAAAGTTCAAAGATCTAGCTGTCTATCTATCGACTTTCAGTATTATTTACGAATAAAAAGGAAACTTTAGATGCGCAACCAAACATCTAGTTCTAGCGAAAGGTTATTGAAATCTTGAAACATCTTTTGCTGCCTGTCATTGCCTTTTAGAAGCCTGCCATGTCACGAAATAGAATACTAAAGAATGTAAATCGAAAATCAACCGTAACTAGTAATTTTTCATGATAGTATTTTATTACGTACACAGAAGCGAGCGTAACTAGATGTAATGCTAAGTTGAAGGTAAGGTCATGGTTAATAATAATTCATTGGCTAGTACATTATAGATTCTAGAATTTTTGACAAGTGTAACCTCTGAAAGAACAAATAGTATTTCTCTTCATAATTTTCGAATACAGCATAATTGTAGATATGGCTTTTTGCTAGGACGAAAAATGTGCAAAACATGCTGGTTAATAATTTGAAACGACGACCATGTGAATGCTGAACTGAAATGAATGCATTCTATCTACAAGCTGCAAAAGCCGTTTACAGGATGGGCTCCATTAATGTTTGCAGAAAACTAGTTGGTAAATTATTATCCGCCTTTAATTGCGTTAGATTTTTGTTACATCAGTTGATAAAGACGAAGGCCTTGGATAAGAGAGCTCATAGCAAATTATTTTTAATTATGTACTTTTGAATAATTAACTTTTTTAAATACTGTAAGTAAATATAAGACTGTAAATCCTGAAGATGCATAATCATTTTGTTTTAAAAATTCAAAAATGGTATGAATTATTATTACAACCAGCTTCGCATCATCAAATGTCATGAATTTGTTATATTAATGTAGCAAACAACATCATTGCATCATTACATAGATCATGGACATGTGAAAACAATTATTTCAAAACTTAGGCAAACTCTTGATTATTATTGTCAGTATTTAAAAATATTCTCTGGGATTCCTATCGTCCTTCTTCCTCCGTCATTGTGAGCCAACGAGCCAAGTAGCCGGTTCTACTATCATTTTAGTCACGACTATCTAACATGTTCACATCATAAGCTTTAATTGATTTACAGGCAACCAACATTTACCCCCACTGAGGATGGATATAATTTTTGCATATTTATCATTCATTGAGGACTTCCGTAATTAATAATGAATAATGATGGGGTGAGTGCTTTTCAATTTTAATGTTAAAAGCGGTAAAAAAAATTGTTTAGGATGTTTGATGAAAAAAAAAACTTTGCTGTCAAGTTTCTTTCGTATTGAATATGAATATTTACTTATCAGTGCGATAAGGTGTCACATATCACTGTTTATTTGCTTGCACGTTTACAAATTTATTTAATAGTTTTTGTTTCAATATGATCGGAAATCTTTGAAAATGACAAAATCAAAAATTTAAACATTAACTTTTGCTTAATTTTCGCAGGTTTTTAGAACAAATATGAAAGTCGAAGTTTTGAAATTAATTCCTAAGAATGTCCTTCAGTATTTCTGGCGATCAGACGATAATTATTCTGACAGCATTTTGTGATCAAATTCTATAAATTAATTTGAAGTTTGTATTATTGAATAATCTTTCCTTCAAACTAAGCATTTGATAAGGAATTGTAGGCAATTGAATTGTGTACACTTACGATTATTAAAAAAAGGAATCAACATATCATGCGTATATTTGCAATATTAAACTATAACTAAAAGCCGGTCTCAATAAGCCGATCTGGTAGACTCTTGAGATTATAGGTATTTTTAAAAAGTCAGATAGTGCGTTAACTCTACCGGAATTAGTCTATTAATTCTCGTTTTCTTGTTACATAATGTATAACAACTGCAAAAAGCAAGCTGTACTAAACTTCTACTGATAGTGCTCATGAAGATGGTCATAAACATTTGTATAAAATGATTTTTTTGCTCATATTATATTATTAAACTTCCTATGTGAACGTGATGTGATGTACAATGGAATAAATTTGTTATGCAACTCGATGTTAATATTATATATTTTCAATTGAATAATAAAATTATTGCAAGTCTAGTGTTTTGCATGCAAGAAGCAATATTATGGCTTCACTCGCCATTGCATTAGAAAGAAATATGTAGAAAGAAAACAAAAAAAAAATGAAAATGTTACTTTATTTGAAACGGAAAGTAAATACAAGTCAATGTGTTGCAACATGCACTTCCTTATAATGACAACTTCCTTTGCGTGCTATTGGACATTGGAGAGAAGTCACAAAAGTAGGAATTTGATGATCATCAAAACGGATTGCTATATTTGTTTGTTGCAATTTGTGTGTACTTGTAAACTAACAGTTCTAATGCATCCATCATTCAGAGACATGTACATACCTTTGAATGGTTTTCCCAATTCATCTGCTTTTGGCATATGGCGAGGACCTGGTCACTTTACCGGTTGCAACAAGTATTTTACATCACAATGACAGGTGTATATGCGATTCATTTATTCATTTACATGAACCTGTCTCCTCGTAATATTTTGAATCATCGACTATTATCAGGTCAATCGCAATAGCCAATAAAAGCTTGTAGAAACGGCATGTGAGCATATTATGCAGACATGACTCTGAAAAATGTAACAAAACGTGCAATTAACCATGCGGTCATTCCTAACTTTATTTGTCAATAGATGCACAATTCTAAAAGTCGAGTAGCTATCAAAGGCTCAATTAGAGGGGAAGTGGTATCATCATTCCTAATCATCATAGGAGCAAGTATGTAATCTAAAATATATAGTGCGTACGTATGGTCAATGAGGCACACGCACGCATTAAACACTTTCATTTTCTTTTAAATTCAACAAATTCAGCTATGCGCATAGGTACCTCTATACATGAATGAGTGTTGGCAACAATGATGGCAAAACAATACGTTGCATTGTTTGTCTCATTGGTGCTGCTGTTTTTTCACCATGTGCGTTTTTTTGTGATAAACTTTAAAAATTAAAAATCTAATAGACATCTCATCCGACGTGGCTAGCGTTCATTTTAAATTGGCAGCCAGTTGAGAAAGACGTTCACTGGTTTCTGACTTTAGAAAACTAGTCAACTAGCTGCATAAAAATTTCTAACCTTTTCAACACGACATTATCAATAGTATGCATTGTTTAAGAACAAGTGGTGCGGCATTTACCTTTCGTATTCTTCTACATCTTTTTTTATCTAACCAAAACTAAGATCAAAAAGTAATTTTAGGCAGCATTTTCCCTATTGGTCAGTTTGAAAGTTTGGATATGAAAGCTACAAGTTTAAGGTAGTGTTTTTTTTGCTTTGTGTGAGTGTTTGTGTGATTATTGTTTCATATTTGCTTTTCGGTTGTTAAAATGCTGATCAAAGCGAGTTCGGTGGTTGTGTATGTACTAGTATTATTTTATGGTGCTTCAGCACTTCCTAAGTTTGACTCAGTCCGTTTCTTCTTGTATCCGGATCCCTGGTAAGATCGCATATTGCCCATCATAAATAATTCTAAGCCATTTTATATGCATTGCCATTTTGCATACGAACCAATGCATGCTTTTGTGGTGCTTTAATTTTGCAAGACTTTTCTTCAAAGTTGAAACGCTAAAAATATAAGAAACTCTGATAAAACTCTTTTACCCTGGCTTAAAGTAGCTAAATAAAAACATGCTTGATCATCTTTCTTTAGCCTTTCCTCTTGTAATGCGCAGTGAGTTAAGTATCATGAATACACTGATTATGAGAAATTCTCCGTTACGTTCTCAGGAATTTAGAGTATGCACAGGAAATTGTGCCTGGGGATTCCAAATCTTTGCTCACATCAAAATACAACAAGTGGAATTTTCCTGTCATCCTTATTCACGGTTACGGACAAAACTATTCCACAAGCTTTCCTCAACTCACCAAAGATGGTAAACAACACAATTTTCTATATTTGCAATGGTGATGAACAGGTCACGAAGTGCAAAAGTGCACCCTTGTCATTCTTGTTATATGCCTGCATAAAAACTAAATACATTGCCCCAAAGCTATCCATAATTTTAAAAAAAACATGATAAAATTTATTAATATATGAAAAGGGCAAAAGGATGTATTTTAACAGTAAAAAAGTAGAAATCTCACACGTGCGGCTAGTATTGAATTTTCCTTTTTATAATCAAGACTTGTGGTAAAAATATTATGAATAAATTACAGGAATGATCTATAACTAATGAGGGTAAAAAGTTTGCGGAAAGTTTTTCACAATCTTATACGATGTTTTTGTTTGTTTTATGAACTTTTGCAAGTAAAACAATTTTTAGTGTAGCAATGGTCTTGTTAAACTGTAAACAAGAATTTATCGTGAGTTGCGGTGATTATCAGGAAAACCCAAAGGAAGATACAAAGTTTAAAATTTTTCTTATTGCGTAATAGCTTTCTTAAAACAAAAACTGCCCGTTAACGTCATTGTTGCCGATTGGAGTGGCTTTATACAACAGCTTCAAATCGTTAATCGACGACATGGAATACATGGACCTGTTACGACTATCAATGCTGATTTGATTGGGAAAAGAATTGGAGAATTCGTGATTTTCCTAATTAATCATGGAGTTCTCACAGATCCAACTAGAGTTCACTTGGTGGGATTTAGTTTGGGGGCTCAAATTTCAGGTATTTCATTTCAGGCATATTTACAAAAATTATATAATATGAAGCATGGTTTAATTTCAAAAAGATAGAATTTAATGTCTTGACTTTTTGGACTATATTATTGTTGGTCATACATAGGAATCGCTGGTCAACATATTAAGCATTATACTAGCCGACCAATTCAACGTATAACAGGTAATTAAACTAATCATTGGCTTGCGCAATAAACGTTTTATGATAAGTTATTAAAAAGTTGTTTAAATTCATATTATTCACCAAAAAGGCCTAGATCCAGCTGGGCCCCTTTTCTCCTTTTATGCCGTCAGAGGAAAGCGTTTAGATCATTCTGATGCTTTTTTCGTGGACGTAGTGCACAGTAATCAAGGTCGATATGGAATTTCTGGAAGTGGCGGACATGTAGACTTGTATGTGAAAACTTTGCGTGACCATAATTTTATGATTTTATTTTACTGACTGAACCTCAAACATTTTTTTTCATGCAAAACATTTAGCTATCCTAATGGAGGAGGTCCAGAACAACCAGGATGCACTCCAAGGTCTGACATCCCTGGATTGCCTGGTACAAAAAAACTGAAATTGCACTCATTCATGTAACCATTTCAGAATTTTTATTTCGCGGAATAATGCATAATAAAATTTTTATAGGGTCTTGCCCACATGTTAGAAGTTGGGAATACTTTACGGAAACAATCTTAGGAACCAAGATTTGGGCATGCAAAGCTATCTCTTACAAAGACTTCCAATTACATGGAAAGCATCACTGCAATGATAAGATCCTTTTTGGATTGAAAGTTCCTCCTACGTAATAAACTATTTACAATCAAGTTTTTTAATGCTACAAGAAAGAATATATTCTGTATGAAAATTTATCCCTTGATTTCAGTGCCCGAGGAAGCTACTATTTTGACATCGTAAGACACGACCCTGGCGCACCTGTCCATATCCATAAGCCAGCTTATGGACATTACGATGTTGCAGTTGGTCCAGCTTTGTATTAATTGTGTTGGGTTTTTTTGAAACGCTGAAACTATTTATTTTTGTGGGTCGCCGGTTAAGCTAATTTGCCAAAACAAACGATGAAGCATTTACGATGCATTCCCTATGATAAGTAACTTAATGCCTTTATGTTTATGCATGTTGTACACCTGTTTGTGACAAGACCGATAGGTAAAGCAGCATTATTGCCATATTTTACTTGTTTCTTTTATACATCATACAATAGTAATTAGTTGTTAATGACTTGTTCACTTTCGGCGATCTATGATGATGAGGTGAGTGATCATTTATTCAAGCTGAATGGGTACGGAAGAAAAACTTCTCAACCAGGTTCTTCATCTTTTGTCTGTATCTGAGCTAATATTATTTCAAGCGCAACATTTGTCAAAGTAAACTGCTACGAACTTTCCAGAAAATAAAAGTAAATATGCACATAATTAATAAAAGATCACGAATAAAAGCTTGTAGTGCTGGATGTACTATTGATAATTATTAACATGAATTTACTATACTTTTGATTATAGTTTCAGGAATGATCATCATCACATGATTCCATCAAATGTGTTAACCTTGATTTGCTATACTAACTGCTGTTTGAAAATCATTAAACACTGCATATAACTAAAACTGATTGGTTTTTATAAAAAAAAAATCCCACTATACACTCACAGTTTATTACAAAACATTTCCAGGAATGTATTTAATTGATTTAGTCCTTCTGATGCACAATGTAGCACAAAAAACAGAATCATTGGAGAAATATTATACCTACACACAAAAAACCCGTGCAAATGTCTCCAGAAGACCGATAATCTCAAACTCATGTTGCCCTCATATATGATTCCATTATTCCATGCTATTTTTAGCATTTTCGCTAGATTTAATGTTAGTCTATTGTTCTGCCTGTCATTAGCAGTCACACGAACAGAAATGAAACATGCATCTTCCTGAATATTTCATCCTGCTAAATCTATGAATATCAAATTCCGACTTCAGCTACCGTATAATTGTGCACGCACAAAAATGCTTTGTTTTGTTAATTTGCTGCTTACTTTTTGACATTATCCTTTAAAAAAATGTAACAAACTATAAAAGGCTTTGGCAGACTGTGATTGTAATGCATAGATCACTCATGATTTTGGATGAGTAGGGAACCAGCAAACAAGTAGTAGGATTTTGTCTTAAAATCTTAAATTTTGGGAAACATGAATATTTTACCAATATTCCTGATGACCTACTTGTTTATAACCTGCACAAGCCAACAGGAGCCCCCTGAAGAAAGTACAACTGAAGGGAATGAAGAAGACAACTCTGACGAAGACGAAGGACTTCCATCCAGTGATGCTAATTTAATTGCATTCTACTTATATCCGAGTGTTGAGTAAGTGTGTGCGAAGAATGCCTGAAATTTGTGACTACTTCTTTTTCAACAAGTGCTATTGGTTATTTTTAGGAATGTGACCTACAAAGAGGAAATCAAAATTGGAGATAATGATTCGCTAACAGAATCAAGTTATGTCCCATCGAAGAAAGTTGCATTTCTGATTCACGGGTTTGTTAACAACTACACTTGCAAATTTTCTCAAAGAGTTAAAAATGGTTAGTAGGGTTTGAATCTCAAAATTCATAAATACACATTAGTAGGTTCATAATTGCGTAAGCGTAACATGTCAACCAAAAAACTGTATCAAAATATCCTTTTCGCAGCATTCTTGGAAGCCGGATTGGGAAATGAATACAACGTGATCTTGGTTGACTGGGGAGCTTTGTCCACTCCTAAAAATCAAACAAATCTTGGTGCAACACCATTGAATGATTTGGCCAGAAATCCGTTTTATCAAAGAGCTGTGAAAAATGTACCAATAGTTGGCCGTAGAGTTGCCGAGTTCATTGATTTCCTCATCACAGAGAACTATTTGGAAAGTCCTGACGAGGTATATTTGATTGGATTCTCTTTGGGAGCTCAAGTATCCGGTACGGCTGGATATGAAGTTAAACAACGCATGTCGACTCCAATAGGAAGAATAACTGGTATGGTACAATAAATAAATATGGCCTTTGCGATGCATAAACCAAGTGAGTCATTGACCAGATAAGTTGGAAAGTGTAATAAAGTGTAATTTTTTAGGTCTGGACCCAGCATCTCCATTATACCAAACAGAAACCAACAAGGCTCTCAAGCTAGAACTTACAGATGCCTCCTTCGTCGACGTAATTCACACTAATCAAGGTATTTGCCCATGTTTTATGTATTTTCTAGTCATGAAAATGTCAAAATTAGAATCTAGGATTTAAAAAATATTGAATTTGCAGGCCAAAGTGGATATGAAGGAGACATTGGTCACGCAGATTTTTATCCCGTATGGTCCAAGAATTTTTTTATTAAAGTCTATTCATAGTTTTTACACTCCACAACTACTTCACATAATATATCCATTTTTACCTAAAACAGAATGGAGGTGGTCCAAATCAAAATGATTGCCTGGGTGTCGGTGTAGATGCAATCCAGAGTAATGTTGCTGGTACGATTGAAAATAGGCATATTGCTTTTATTGCCTAAGTTTAATTTTGTGTCAAGCCTTCCTCTGCTATATTCATCTTAAACGTGATACTTTGTATTCAGTTGTTTATGAATATGGAGCCCTTATGGATAATGAAAATCAAAACTTTCAATACGTTAAGTCCTTCATTGTTCCATTTTTCCAACAGGCATTTGCGCTCACAATAGATGCTGGGTTTACTACATAAAATCAATTTTCAATCAAGTGTATGCCTGCAAATGCGTCGCTACACCTGACTACTGGTGCAAAGCAACTTGTCCAAACAAAGTATTATTTGGATATCCCACACCGCCTACGTAAGTAACTCTGAAGTAAACAATATTCCATGCAGAAAACATGTGAAATAGATATTAAAATATGCTATATTACCTTTTCATACAAAAAAGTAATAACATTTAATGATCTTCGATGAATCAATTAAGAAAAAACCATTTCTCTTCGTTCGTTCATATGAACAGGGCACGTGGAACATTCTATGTTGATATCAATGGAAAGGATCAGGAGTGTACAACGCAAAACTGCGTTCAAGGAGACGATGAGACAACAACCGTCTCTACTTTTTGAACGTTTCATTCAATGCAATATGAAATAATCTTTATGCTAGAGAAGCATTGTTGTGAATCCAAAACTTATTAAGTCATAACTTTTGCAATATATGTATTTCTTTTTGTGTATCTTTTTATTGTCATTATTACGACTTGTCAAAGTAATTGGAACAACCATTTTCTGCTTCAATAAAAGGCGTGTAAGTAAAAGTACTTATAATATGGCTTAGATACGGAAGCACATCCGTCTTGTTCTCATCAATCTACATCATACGACGAAAGTTGACATTTCCATTGTTGTTTGTGATATAAATCCCCTTTGAACTTTGGAACAGAGCGACAAAGTCGAGTGGTACAATGGCGTGATATAAAATAAATTAGTTTTCACAAGAATGGAATCGAATATATAGCACGGCTTTCTTTCAATGGTACAATAAACCTATCTAATGGAAAGAAGATGTTAGTGATGGGAATAGATCTGATCTGATCGACTTTTTCAGATTCTAATCTGATACCATTTTAAATTCCTGATATA
>JAQIXX010000793.1:0-46631 GCA_034700605.1 Willowsia nigromaculata
TCACGGTACAAGAAAAATTAGCCATTTTCAAAAATATGATGCAAAAGGTGGTCTCCTTTGAAAAAAATTTACTCAAAACATACACGTACGCAATGGTTGCTTGATTCAAAATCAAAAATCCTAATATTATACGTATTCTCATATGAATACATATATGTAAAATACAGTAAAGATGTTTCTTGCCTTTCTCACTAAAGTTTGAGTGTGGGAATGTACGCTCATTTATTTTTAAATCCGTATAGCGAAATTATTGGTATATTAGACACATGAAGTAAGCAAAGCAAAATAAACCGAATATCTTCATTTTTTTGCTACAATTTTCGCATACTCTGCTTACCACTCTTAAATTTGAAATTGAGACGCGTCATGTATGCTTTGTACGAATACATACATGCCAATAGGCATAAATTATGCTGCATTATACACTTTTAACCTATGGGATATACCGAAATTTACAGACAGTAGTAGCTGGCTTCTAAAGAAATTTCCAAAAAATGAATAATACGTTTGCAAATTCCAGGTTTAAAAAACGGGCTAATTTCATAAATGAGGGATTTATAGCTGTTGATAAATTCCAAACTGGCTGGCTGGTAAGCAGATGTAATACTAAATTGCGTATACCTATGCGTACCGTAAACCCATGTTAGGTTTCGCGCAAAGCTAGGCTCTAGCACATTGAAAGGAGAACAATGAATGAAAAATTTAAAAACGAATGCATACATACTTAATTGAAATGAGCATGCATACCATGTCATTGCTTTTAGTAGGCGTATATTCTGTAGAATTTTAAATGTACGGGAAAGGTATAACGTTACGATCAGTTAATTTACAAACAAAGAATATGCAGTTCACCAATATGAGAATGGAAAAACATTGTGAATTTGCCAGCAATAATTTTCAACACGTGTATTGTTTGGAAATTTGGAACTTAAATTATTGATAAGTCACTGTGTGCTCATATAGAATTCAAAAAGAGAGCGACGACATGCATCTGCTCTATATTTTCATCTGACAAAGAGGTGTACCACCTCTAGTGGTGTCGTTACGTTCTAATGAAACCTTGCAAGCAGAAGGCTTATTATTTGCTTATTATTTGACCAATATTGTATTTCCCCTGTCAAGGACGCAAATCAATTTTATGCCATTCTAGCTTTTGATGGACAAAGACTGAAATAGCGTCTTAGTAATATATAGACCAGACTATCAAGTTTTACTCTAATCCCATGTCAAGTGTGTGATGTTGCACATTAAATATTTCATACTTTAAAGTTATTACTAGGTGTGCGTATGTATCTCCAACAAACTAACAGTCTAAACTAAGGCATAGATGCATAGGTATATTCACAGCTCAAGTTTTATAGATTGTGATAACAATGTTGATTTGTTGTTTGAAAAGATTCTTATGAAAAGCAAGATGGCAAGTAGCCTTTCATTTCAATTAAACTTGATTGAGTGTAATTTGAGTTTTGTTTTCTCAAGGATTGATAGTGATGATGACTGATGACTAATCGTAACGTAAAAGTTGTATGTAGATTTGCATTTTTGCATCCTTTACCTTTATTTTTTAACATACATTCGTTTACTTACACCAGAGGTATTTTGCTGTCCATTAAACATGTTTCAACTTTTGCCAAACGCTTATGGTTGTTAATAAATGTTAACAATACGACAAGTAAAAAGCATGTATGATACACAAGCTTCTTGCATAAACGCAATAAATGCTGCATTTGCAACACCTCACCTTATATAAGTTTGAAAAGGGTCAAGCTTATGAGCAATATTACTCCAGAAACTGTTACAATTTGAAATAAAGTATTCTAATTCAGTTTTATAGCTTTCTATTGTCGTTTAATGCAGTACAAAACTAGTCGCATGCTTTATATTTCTGACTATAGTGTACGAGTTAATGCGTTGTGGAAGATAATTATGCAATGTAATGGTTAATGCATCCTCACTATTAATAATAGTTCCAGTAGCTAATCAGAAGCTGCAAAATGCATGTCGGGACAATAAAGTTCTGTTATTCACAAGAGAAAGTTACGAAGGACTTTCAAGAGTTTATTGTAAGAAAGATATTTTTTGAGTTTCTCCGATTAAAAGTTGGAATATTGAAAAATGCCTAATTCATTGAAAGACTTAATGTTCAGCGCAGTCGAATTTGATTTCAACATCACGGAAGTACATGTTGGTAACCTTGAATTGGTCAAGGCTGGTGATCTTCCTGTCAAGAGGATATCCCATGGGCTTCTTGTCAGGGTATTTGTGATTGATGGTTCCACAGTATGAAACGGATCCTCCATATTCGTAGTCGTGAGGGAGATCGTTGACCTTATCTTCTTCAAAGTCGCTAAGCATGACAAAAAGGGTGTATTTCATGCCATTGACCTTGCCCTTGGGAAGAAGAAGCCTGTCTGGGACACCACAGTGTCTGACATCCTTGTCAACTTCCAAGGAAGTGGTTCCGGCGATGGCGTCATCAACGAGCTTGCGAAGAGCACGAGTGGAAAGAGGGTCTGGGATGGTGACTGAAGATTCAGATGACTTCCTGACAATGGCGTTTTCTCCAGCAGTCAGCTTAGTGGCGAACTTGTCGAGTTCAATGAACTTCCAGCGTTGGGTTTCAAGTGGGACTTCACGGCCATACCTTTTTGATAAAATACAAGAAATCGTGATGTTAGTACACACCTTTACGAGTGAACTCATCCAGTTTTGCAAAAATTTAATTTCATTGGGAGGTCAAAAATTTACCAGTCGTATTTGGGAGCAAGGAAAATTCTGACGGTAACAGTCTTCTCAGCAGCGCTGTCGGCAATGATCTTGATTCCGAAAGGCTTGTGGTTAAGACGTTGGACACGAGCGTGGATCTCCACATCAGGAAGGCCAGCAGCGTCATCAAGGGCGTTGAGCATGTCAATGTCAAATTCCTCAAGGTATGTAGAGAGGTCATCAACTTCAACATTCTTGATCTCAACTCCTTCAACATCCAATTCTTCATGAGTGTATGGGACAAGACTATCCTTGTGTTCCTTGATGATGTTGTCAATGTGCTTGTGAAGGCGGAAGAAAGCAGGATCACGAGTGGCGGTTTCGAAATGTTCCATGACACCTGGTGGCATACCGAACTTGCCGAGGGGATCAACGACACGTCCAAGAAGGATATGACCTAAAAAGTAATCGAATATTTGATAAATGTTTGTAAGCAAATATAGTATTTTCTTTATCAGCAATTTGTTTTCCCAAAAAACTACTCAACCCGTTTCAACAAAACAAATAAACGTGTGCCTGTTAAGCAATTACACTGACCTAGATTATGTAAACTGCCATAGAGCTGAGGGTTAAGGGAACAGGAACTGGCTTCAATGATGGCTCCCAGCTTGTCGATACCTTCAGTGTCATTCAGGGAAATGATGGTATTTGGGTCAGCCTAAAAGCATGAATGTGAATGTTTGTGGACTTAGAACGGGTTATCGTTAGAATTGTAATCGTTAGGAAGTTTTCCATGCGACGAATTGCTTTTTTACTTACAGCACCGATGACGTAACCCGCAGAGATGGCTTCGCGGATGCGTTCTTCGTATGCTTCCAAATCGGCGACACGGAGATCCTTGAGATCTTGGAACTTAAAGTTGTCGGGTCTGGCAGGGAATTCACCTCCCTTCCTGTAGGTAGTTTGTGGGTAGAATCCTTCAACGATAGGTTTGTCCCATTGGAGGGGCTCAACTTCGTTTAAATCGTTGGAGAGACGCTCAGCATCAAAACGGGTGATAAGTTGGTGATGCATGTACCAGAAAAGTTCTCCCTTCCGGTCCTTGGTAAGGCCGTACCGCTCGGAATCCCACCAAAAGGGCCAGTCCATATGGAAAACAGCGTGATGGCTGTTCATGCCAACGTCTTCTCCGAAGTAGGCGACGCGTTGTTCGGGGTTCCTGACGGTACCGGTGAAGTTCATGTGAATAACAGCGGGTTCTTGTCTCATTTTGGCAGCATAAGCTTCATGGATGACTTGACTGGTAACGAAAAGATGGGGGTAAGTCTCGTATGCAGGGGGTAAACGGACTCCACGCGTATCAGCACGGTGAAGGGTAGCTACGCTGAGGGCGTAGACAAATTTTCCTTCATTGATCTTATCCCTTGCCCAACAAGCAGTCTTGTGGAAGGTGTCGAAATCGTTGGCAAAGAAGAGGGTCTCAAAAAGCAAGATCATCTCCCTTCGGTGCTCGCTATTGAACAGGTTGAAGATTTCTCCACGCTTGAGAAGCTTTCCATTTTTAAGTTCCTTGACCAATTCCTTAACAACTCGGGCATTCTAATGAGAGAAAAATGCAGATTTGATTAAAATATTTTGAATGACTCCATTCGTTTGGACCTCAAATTTTCAATTGTATTATCAGTGCATATAGAAGCAGGCACCGAAAGTTCTTAGGTGTTACCTTGTAGCTATCCAAGTGAGCTAATGGGTCATATTCCTTTCCAATGGTGGCTTGGTCTTCGTAAAAGTTCACTTCATGAACTTTGTTAAGAAGCTTGACAATTTCTTTCTGCTTGGTGAGGAAATCCTGATCTGCAGGGGTAGCAACTGCAACTGCAACTACTGCCACCGCGCAGGCAACTAAGAGTGCGAACCGTGCCATGATAAACAACGCGAGCGAGTTTACTTCAAGAAGAGCTCTGAAGTTTCCCAGTCGTTTTCAACTGCTTTTATACTACAAACTCTCCATACCTTACAAGCTTGTCAACCAGTTAACCCAATGGCCTGCTCGGACTGGATAATATGGATTGGAAGATGCTTAAGTTAATTTGCTATGCAGTTTCACATCTTTCACTTTTGCTATTCATCTGATACTTTTATGATACACATTGACATTGCCATCTACTACTCGAATGCAAAAAATTGTGCAAACCATTCTTTACTTGTTGCCAGCTACCATGATTATATTGCAGTATTTTTAGAAGCTTTATCTAATAAGATGTTAGTTATCTCTAAAGGATGATCAACATTTAACATACGTCATGTTGTTCAATTATGCAGGGTTCAAATGCAAATCCAAAGCAAGACTTCTGAATCACAAGATTATGGGCAATAAAATTCGTTAATAAAAATAGAGAGATGTCATAATGAGATGCTTTTTCTTTCCGATTTGAGCTTTTAAGGATTAAAAGTATCATATTTGTCGAAATTGATTGAGATGAATATTTTCCCGAAGACTGACGGAAGTTCAAATTCATGTTCCAGGCATAATTTTTTCTTTCAATTAATCATTCCCCACTTTCAAATTTTTGGATGATAACGCGATTGTCATCAATCGTCAACATTAGTCAATAAACATACGATACGGCAATGTTTTTGTGCGGCAAGGCACGCGTTTATGATATGACAATATGTAAATACTAAAAATAAAACGATTTGCAGAGTTGTTTATGGAAGTACTGTTTTCTGTCAGAGGCCATTTTACAATGAGTCTACAAAATCGGTATTTCCTATTTATATCAGAGGTATAATTATACAATGTTAGTAATTTGCATAAAAACTAGCCTTGTTGTGGTACATATATCCGGTTAAAACTGCCCATTGAGACAAAAAACATGCTCATTAATTCAATATTTCATTTCATTATTGCGGTTAATAAACCGTTTTCTATCAAATTGTCAGATGATAAAAGATAGCGGGTTAATTGGACATTCCAAACATTAACCTCATGTCTTCATGCAAAACTGCATGAATATAATGTACCTACTTTTTGAAATCTTACGGTGGAAAGTTTACTTAACTTATACTTCGTAATCACAACAGCCATAAATTTTTTGCCAAGCTCAGCACTTCCCAAGGCCGATTTGAAGTTTATCGAATAGCCATAATACCTCAGTCTCTGCTTTGTGGAGTCCTTGGCCATCTCCCACACCCATTAATCTAAGGTACCTATGTAGGTCTTATCAATAAAAAATAACCGTCTATTTAACTTTCTAATGAAGAGAGGGTAAGTGATAATAAAAAAAGTCATGTTATCATGTGTATTTCGTTTCATCGCACTACTTTAGATAATAAAAATGGGATAGTTCGGATATTTTTTAAATCCTGATTTTATTTCATTAAACGTGTTTTTTGATCATGCAATCTTTTCATTTGCAAGAACGTTCTGGAGATTCTTAACAAAAATTAACTAAATTATTACGTGAGCAGCCTGATTCTCTTCCAGCACTGATGAAATTCAGATGCAGGACATACATACTAGGTAAAAACTGTAAAATCATGCAATGCACCCATGATTGTATCATGTCACTAGTCACGTATCTTTCAAATTATCAACAGAATGACATAATGCTCAAAATATTATGAAGCAGTATGCATTCAAATGCCAAAAATCATACGCATACAGAGAGAGAAGCAATTTTAAATGACTTAACTTTCGCAGAGAGAAACCTTAGCTTGTTTTTCATTTTGACCCTGGTGGTCACACAATTTTTAAATATTATTTGTTATCGTGACACTTCAACTTTTCCATTTTTTAAAAACAACGTGTGATTTAATAATGCCGGCCGGCATTCATCTAAATTTAATAAAAAGTCATATCCGCAAGGTCTGCATTTGACGTGATGCTCATGACGTTGATTGCACCAATAATCATGAAAAAACTGGTCGAATTAATAGTGACAGTTGTTGCAACTCAAAAATAGTTTGCTTCCACAAGATAATGGGTGCACATGAAGGTTTAGATTTCATCTCCGTTTAAATGTGGAACGGGTCAAATGGCATCATGGAAAATATTTTCAGATAACTGTGATAAGTACTCGTCGGTCATTTGTGAATTTATATATCCCATCATACAGTGTGAATAGTTTTCTTTCATATAGATACAAAGTCTCCTAATTAGTTTAAGTACCTACGTGTCTGTCATGAAGTCATGCGGATTCTGAAATAAGGTGCTACTGTGAAGGAAATATGTAGTATTGAATTATAGATCCCGAATTATGATAAGATTTAATCTGTTAACTGTACTAAAATGTCATATGTAAAAGAGTTTAAAAGCACAAAGAAAGCAGTAAATTATGTTGTAGTGCCTGCCAATAATGTATTAGAAGAAGTCATGTTATCAGAGAAAATATATCAGTCTAATAATACGATTATTGATTATAATTTACACTAACCCAATTTATAATACTTTGTTTTGAAAATACTACGTTATCTGATGTGTCGAAATCAAACCGCAAAAATGGTTACCTAATTCAAGTGTATGATTTCTTGATAAACAATATTTTAAAAATTACAATTAGAATTTTAGCATACTGAACTTTACAACACAATATAGTATATAACTGAGTAAAGAATGGAACTATTAATTTAAACGTACATACTTAAACATATATGACTTCATAATATAGATGACTTTTTTTATCTAGCTATTCAGCAAGACCCAAGTGACCAAGACTCTGGCCAATCGAATCAGTGATAAAAATTATATGAACTTGCTCTTTCTATAAAGACATATTTGCGATGGATGCTCGCAAGTTTTTAATGTGCACGAGACACGATAATATTCACTTTCTAGGTCTATATTTTATCCATGCTTCTCTCCAGTTTAGCAAAGAATATGATTTACTGTACATCTATCTTTAGCATTTTTAAAGCATAAATATTAATGGTTGAACTAAATTTTGCATTTCAATGCTTGCGGAGGATAAGGCTTGGATAAGTTTCTAGGTATAAAAGGATGCTGAATGACCAGAATAGTTCCGACTTTCAGAATAGATTTGAGCGAAAGTCTGTGCCAAAATGAAGTTTGCTCTTGGTCTTGCCCTCGTCTTTGCAGTAGCCACTGGCTCTGCACTGGCTAAGCTAGAAAAAGGTAACTTAAATGTCATAATTTACGTAATTTAAAAAATGGGGCAACTTGACAATGTCAGTTCATTTTATCTTGTTGGTATGTGAAACGTTGACCTTGTCTCTTGCATGGCATTATAGCCGACGAAACCTTCCTCCAGAAGCAGTTGGCTGTTCTGAAGCTTACATGGAAGCTCTCCTCCCCCATTGACGATCCGGCCCAGCTTGAAATAGTCAGCACCTACAACCCCCTTGAACACTTGGACTCCTACACCAATGGTGAAGCCGTGAAGCACTACTTTGAAGCAGTCAAGACCGGAAAGCACCAAAAGCGCGGAGAGATTTTCAACCTTTTTGAGAAGAAGGACCGCGTGCAAATGATTGAGCTCTTTGAGATCCTCCATTTTGCTAAGGATTGGGATTTGTTCTACAAGGTATGATTCATGAGGAAAACGGCTAATTAAATTGAAAATTAACCATTCATCAAATTTCCTTTCCGGTTTTAGACTGCCGTTGCCGCCCGTGAACTTACAAATGAAGGTCAATTTTTCTATGCCTTCAGCGTTGCTCTCCTTCACCGTGAGGAGGGACTTGTCCTCCCACCTCCTTATGAAGTCTTCCCACATCTTTTCACCACCTCTGATGTCGTGCGTCAAGCTTACAGAGCCAAGATGACTCAAACCCCCGTCGTCATCCCCATGAACTTTACCGGTACTATCAGGAATCAAGAGCAACGCGTGTCCTACTTTGGTGAGGATATCGGTATGAATGCTCATCACTCACACTGGCATATGGATTGGGCCTTTTGGTGGAAGCAGGAATACGGTGTTCCAAAGGACCGCAAGGGAGAACTTTTCTGGTACATGCATCACCAACTTGCCGCTCGTTTCGACGCTGAAAGATTGTCTAATAATTTGCCTGATGTTCATCCACTTCATTGGGACAAACCTATCGTGAGTTTATGCTTCAATCAGTTTTTTCACTTAAAACAACTTTTATAGCATGAATCTGACCATGAAATGCAATTAACTTAATTTTCAGAAAGAAGGATTCGTTCCAAAAGCCCAATACAAGACTGGTCACGAATTCCCATCTCGTCCTGATAACATGATGTTTCAAGATCTGTCATTCCTCACTGTCAACGACATGAAGCAATACGAAAGCCGTATCCGTAAGGCTATCGCTGCTGGATTTGTTATCACCGTAAGTAATCTTTTGTCTAAAAACAGTCGGTAACTCACTCGTGATCAAACTGAATTATCATGCTGTTTTTTATCAGGACAAAGGAGAAAAGATCAGCATCAATGGAACCGAAGGTATCAACATTCTTGGAGCCCTCATTGAAGCTTCTGCTGATACAGTAAACTCCAAGCTCTATGGCTCTTTACATAATAGTGCTCATGTCATGCTTTCTCGTGTCACGGATCCCAAGGGAAAGTTCGGTGTAAGTGAAAATAAGGGATTTCCGTACTCTATTATTAAGTCATAGACTTACTTAAAATACCTTTATAATTATGTATGAAGCTTAAGCCTGGTGTACTCGAGCACTTTGAGACTGCCACTCGTGACCCTGCTTTCTTCCGTCTGCACAAGTACATGGATAACCTGATCAAAGAGCACAAGGACACCCTCCCTCCTTACACAAGGGTATGTTAAAATAAAATCTTACCATCTTCTAATCCTTTATTGGTGCTTCGTCTTCCTTTGTGATATTGAATTGATAATTGATTGTCTACCTTAATTACAGGGAGAAGTTGAGCTTCCAGGTGTGAGCGTGGATGCCGTTAAAGTTATTGGAAAGAGCAAAGCCTCCACCCCCAACACTCTTATCACATACTTCCAAGACTTTTACTTTGATCTTATCAATGCTTTGGATACATCTAAAAACGTCAAGGTAAGCATACCAGCACTGCACTAGTATTGCAAATTGTTATATCCTTCAGTTTGATATTATTTTCTTGATGGATAAAATCATTCAGGACGTAGACATTCAAGCCAAGGTACGTCGCTTGTCCCATGAGCCGTTTGAATACGTCATCACCGCCAGCTCCGATGCTGAAAAATCTGCTGTTGCCAGAATTTTCATTGCTCCCAAGTACAACTTTTACGGAGAAGAAAATACCCTTGATGTTTTGAGATGGGAGGTTATCGAATTGGACAAATTTGTCATCAAACTTAAACCTGGACAAGTGAGTTAAAACTCTAGATCTTCACAATGCCCCATTTTTGCTACTATGTATTTTCATTATCTTATTTCACTCAATATCTTTTATACATTATTTATTTTTTACAACTCAGAACGTGATCCGCCGCTCCAGTGAAGCTTCTTCCGTCACTATTCCCGACCGCAAGGGATTCAGGGAACTTTTGAAGGAAGTCAATGATGCCATTGCTGGAAACCGTGAGTACGTTGTAGACAAGAAGGTCCGCCATTGTGGTCTCCCACACGGCCTCCTCCTCCCCAAGGGCAAGCCTGAGGGTATGAAGTTCAAGCTCATCGTTGTTCTCACCGACCACGAACAAGATTTCCACGCTGAGCACTACTTTGATTCCTCTGACAACTCTCTCTCCTACTGTGGAAACTTGCATGGAACTAACCCTGACAAGCGTCCATTCGGATTCCCATTCGACAGGAAGATCACTTGTGTAGACAGTCTCCGAGTTAACAACATCAAGACTACTGAAATCACCATTCAAAACGTTCCAAACTAAATCGGATTCAGCTTTTATTTAGAATTTTTCAAAAAACGTTTGTCCAATGAATCTTGTCAAAAAAACAGTATGAATAATTAAAATTAAAATGCAAGATTTATTATTCATTTAGCCAACTCATTCAGCCATTTCAACGCATTTTTCCAAAAAATTGTATAGCCCTTAGAAAACATGAATCATGCATTGCATTAGGCTAAATTAAGTGAAAAGAAAACAATTAGAAAGATTTTGGAACTTTTTGGTAAAAAATATACTGTGCTAAGATTTTCGCCTTTCATCGTGCACCTTATCGTCAGACTATTATGTGGTTTTTGTTTTCCAAGACACATTTTTGTCTTCATTTGCATTGTTGCATCAGTCTCTTCATCTTCATGGTGTTTGGGTCATTTTTATCCGACGATTCTCCTGGGAATCACATACGTTACGGCAATGTTGTCACATCTCTTGTCTAAATCTAGCCCAGACAGAAATAAATCACATTCAGACAGTCTTAAAATACGGTATTTTTATTTTCAGGGTTTCGAAAACAGACATTACTCAAAAGAAGGGAAAAAGATGCATAAAAGCGATACAGGTGAAATGAACCAAAACCCATTTACTGTCTGGCTAGGGTCATAGATTTCCACGAATCACTTGTTAATGGCAAGCTGATTTGGAGGAAACACTTTTTTCTCTATTTTTCACGTATCGGCAGATATTATCAGATTATTTTGCATTGCAATAATACAATACACAATCACCTACTTTTCTAAAGTAAATTCCTTTTGAAAATTTCAAATTCAGAACAGTGCAATAATGTTTGCATGTAAAAGTGGTCCGATTTCCCATGCAACATCAATAAGGGGAGTATTCATTCAAGCAATTTCATTTATATCGTGCCAACCAGCAGACCAAAAATTGATGCTTGATTTTCTCTGGAGTGATTTATACACATTCGGAAAAAATCGTCATTAAATTAGCAGAACCCTATATATAATTCTATTATTCGTGTGTACAGTCACAGTACACTGCATTGCACGATCACGATCATTGTCGACCGCACAGCCATAAATATCACCTCGATTGTGGTGACTGTCACTTATTTACAGTGTAGTTTAACCTGAGCTGAGAACCCGATTACCTTTTTATGACTATTATTGGCTGGCTTACTACCTCATCATGATACATAAAAAGATGACATGCCAGCTCTGTTAAAACAAAACACAAGAAAGTCCTGCTAAAAAATCTCATAGATTTATCAATATCTTTCTCTGAATGATGTGCTACAAGAGAGCAACGTGGAAAAAGGAGCATCATTCGGATCGGCTAAGAACAAAGGATGGGAAACATGATGTTGGTGTGGTTTTTGTGTACACACACACACACTACAAGAAAAAAATTGTCTTCAATCATGCTACTAACTGGTGCCTAAATTCAAGGTCCCCTGCAGAGATTTATTGCTGAGAAAGAGCCAAAAACGTTATGGTTGAGCTTATTGTACAGCCAACAGATTTTTTTGTACATTATAGCGTCATCAATATACTAAAACCGAGAAAGTAGTGTGATGTGATGAGTCGAAATCAAACATTGAGTTTCTCAAATGCTGCTGTTGGTGATTGCGAATTACAATGTGGACTAGTCTTCTTATTCCTGTGCAACTTTTCCCTTCTTCATCCATGGTATTTATATCAAAGCAGCTTTTTTTCTAATTTCCGATGCTGTAGCGGTAGTGTCACTTTTTTTCTTCACTGTCCCTGTCCCGATTTATGTCTTCAGTTCGTCTTCACACCCGGGCAAAAAGGAAGAATGACACAATGACAGTTGACTCGGAAAAGGCTTGCACGACTGAGGAGAAACCTTTAAAATTTAGGATGTGTAGATGAGGATGGATAACCCCATTATTGATTTAGTTGATGCCGTATTTTATCGAACTGAATCAAACCAAATTATCTTCATAAAGATTGAAATGAATGCCTAGATGAGCATCTTTGTATGCAAACTGCTTTTATTGCACCAGAAGGCCACATAGTAATTGTTTTAATGTGAGCTTTTTTGGACACTGAAGATAACAATTTGCCCCGTTTAAATGCTTCCTTTATGCATCAATCTTAAAGAAACAATAGCTAAATATTCTTTTTCGTCCAACCGGATCCTAGTCTCAATGCCGGGCTGCCATGCAGGGCTTGTAGTGATATAATGAGTACAATAAATATTGAAAAAGAACACGGTGTCACCACCGCAGGACAAAAATTGAGATTGCTGAAGAAACCAGAAGGACGGGTATATATGCAAGCAATATTTATTCATTTTAACTTCCAAAACTACTCGAAAATACTCGAAAGAGCAATGCGAATTAAAAATGTATTTTCTGGCTTGCCATGCCCAGCTCCATGTAAAAATGCAATGTCGAGCTTTACAAGTCACATAACTCATTATAGAAAGGACAGAGAGACGGGGAATCCTAAAGGTTTTTAAGTACGCTAGATCTCCTTCATTTTCGCAGGATATTTAATACAATAATGTATATTTCACCACGCATTTTACGGTTGCCGGCTGGCGTGCAACCCGACTCAAAAGAATTAATTTCGCATGTTGAAAGTCTGTACGTTTATGAACCTGATATTTTTATATGCGCCGATTTACAAGAATAATGCAAGGTGCTAGGTGGAACCAAGGTTGCTTGATTCGACACATTACATTCATTCTACTATTTTTAAGAAACCAAATCACTTAATTTCGCCTTCATACTCTGTAAACTTTTGTCCTGTCCGCAGAAGACACACAAACGAAAGTTATATGCAAAGTTGTCATTTCCCGGTGAGGAAGACAGGTCCACTAAGAAAACTATAAATATAAATATAATGCTCTATTATGGGCACAAGGTAAGAACACATCACTTGAAGAAACGACAAACGTAGTTCGCTTTTTTGTTGCTATTCTTCAATTGGCTTTTTATGTGTATTATTTGTGAAAATGATGTCAGTCAGAGAACTCAGAAGCTCTACACTCTTCTGATGTACAGAGTAGGAGATAAAATAGATCGTATCTATGCATTGTCAACGTAGAAAATAGAGACTACTACGCCTATTGCCAATGAATAGGTACATACACATTATAGATCTAATTGAAACATCTCGGGATGATGATGGTGATGGTGATAGTAATGAACATCGGTAATCCCAAAAATTTGCCTGCTCTATGATACACACAATTTTATATGAGATCATTTACTGTAATGGTAGTGCATTAGAGTATGAGGATTTTTAACGATTAAAACTGATTAAGAAAGGCTAAAATGCTTGCTTTTTATGTTTACAGTGAAGGTTGACTATTCAAGGGTTCATTTTTTTCAGTGAAAGGCGAAGTGTGCCACCCGGGTCTTGAAGAATTTCGACCACCAAATAACCAGGTTATAAGATAGTGTGTTCAATACGCACAGTAGTAAAAGCGTACCACAGAGGAAGTGTAATAAATAGCATGTTATGCATGTACATCGTCGGGACTTTGTTTATTATAATGCCATTAAAAACAACCTGCACCACAACTCTTCTAAATTTGCATATTATTGCTATTTATATAGGCATTTATAATGTATTGTAATTGAGCGTAATTGCAAGTAGGTATTGACGGCTCTTTTTCGTCTACACGACAAGAAACTCAAAACACAAAGGAAGAGAAAAAAAATTGCAAGGAAAAAGCGTGATCTATCAAATGAAGGACTTTGATGAAAAAACGGAAATGAACGGGCGCTGTATTGCTGTATAGATGTGCTCATCTATAACACAAACTTTGACTTTACAATGTATGGACTTTTTGGCTTGTTGTATTTTTTCTTTCTCTCTTAATCTTTTTCTCTATCATTTAAATTGCATTCTATACACATTAATGTATCCAAAAAACGTGCAGAGAAAGCATTCCCATCATTACGATCATGATGAGCTGCAGAAGGATTAACTGCAGGGTAATACCACATTACGGGAATTTTTTTCAAATAAGCAGTGATAGTATTATCATACACGTTATCTAAATTCTTACAAATAAATAGCTTAGCATGCATAGGTCGGTTGAGAAGTTTATTTTAGGTCTCCCAAGTCGAAGGTAATTCCAGCCCAACTTCTTAAAAAACGTTTCATTGTTTCCTCCGTCAGGTCCATTCCATTAGCAGACTTCAGTTAGTGTGGGCAACTTTAGTTGTGAGCTGTGCTCTCTTCATTCCTACTTTTCTCACAAAGTAAAGTTCGCACACTACCCCAGAGGTTAAGAATATAGCAAAGGTGAAGAAATTTTCAAAGACATTTGATATTGTTAGGGGAAAGTTTCCGGTTTCTCTTTAATTCTCTCTGTTTGTATTAGCGATTCATATTTTATTTTCTAAATTTTCTCTCGTTTCTATTCAAGCAAGATGGTTTCCGAAATCCGTAAAAACAAGCTCAACTACGTCTTCGACACGTTCTTTGGTTCGTGATTTGAGTGATTTTTTATTAAAAGTACTGATTCGTTGTTGAAGGTATCTTTTGACAAGGAAATTTGTTTTTTTTTTAATTGTGACTCCTCAGATGTCAACAAAGACGGTTCCATTGAAAGGAACGACTTTGAGTTGGCTATTGAGGTGAGAAGTTTTCAAGATAGTTTTCGTTGGTCTTATAAAACTACATTGTACTAGGTACTAGAGATTTGTGATGTGATTCTATCGTTTCTTCGATTGACTTCATAGAACATTGCCAGGATTCGTGGTTACAAGCAAGGAGACGACAACTACAAGGATGTCAGTGCTCGCTTCTTGACCATCTGGGAGAAACTGAGGATTGGAGCTGACACCAACAAGGACAACGCTGTAAGTGTGTGTGGTGTGGGAAAATGCACGTGAGGTTTCAGCTGTCACTCTCGGGCACTAATTTACTTGAGTTCGCATTTGTTAATTCACCAGGTCAGCCGAGAGGAATGGCTCACCATGTGGACAGAGCCCCTTAATGACGAGTGGAAGAAGCTGTACATGGACTTCATGTTCCGCCTTCAGGATACCTCTGGTGAGATTTTATGCATGGAGCATAAAATTAGAAGCCATTTTGGTTTCTCAAGCTTGACCATATTTTTCATTCTTTCTCCAAAGGTGACGGTAGCATTGATGAGGGTGAGTTCACAAACGTCTGCCAGACCTTTGGAATCGCTGCTGATGAATCAAAGAATGCTTTTAAGAAGATCTCCAATGTAAGTTACTCATGATAAGGCTCTGTGTTGGCAGTAATAAGTATTGCGGTTGAAAATGACAATTTGTATGACTGGGTTTTGGTAGGATGGAAAGACCGACATTGATATTAAAATCTACGAATCATTATGGAAGGACTACTTCAGTTCAGATGACGCTGCCGCCCCTGGAAATAGTCTCTTTGGAAAAGTCAGCTTCCCTTGAACAATTAATAGCATAATATGTTTATAATACCTTATCACAACGCAATTAATGTCGTCTCTTATTGCGAACTTATAAGCTAGGTGTAAATGTACATAAATATATTTTCTCGCCATACTTAATGTTTCGTCTTTTCTACTAAATCATGGTATGACCACTCGTATGGGCCAGTTGATGCCGGATGTCAACTTGGTGACTGGTCAAGTGAAGTACCAATCAAAATTATATTAATTGGATCATACAATTAATGTATGTGTCACCTTGAAATGACCCTGTGAAAGATTGTCAGAATCTGAGCGGTCTTAATTTGGTGAAAATAAAACCTTACCCAATTTGGAAAGCTGTAAAAATTTACTGTTGCATTTGAATGAGCAGGTGCAAAGTAAACTTGATTCCATTAAATGTACTGTGTCATGCCTTATTTTTGTGTCCCAATAAACTTACATTGGTTGTACAACAATTTGAAATTGACATCCTTTGCATAGTATTAAATCATACATACACCTACCGCTTTCTGTATTGCCAAGCTTTATTGGCTCGCTCGCGAGAACAAGGAAAGATGAATCGCACCATCACCAATGCTCTAATCTAATATTGTCATTGAATAATGATGATGAGATTGTGTATCTAATGCAAATTAAAGAGCCGAATGATTCTAGGGCGCATCATGCAACGGCCTTGATAACTGCTAGCCATGGAATAATAGGGAACATCCGCTATTATGTGTACAACCTATTTTTCAAAAGTGTGTATTGCAATCAATGCTGAGAATAACACTCTTCGCGCATTCGAGACAGTTGTAAAAGATATATTCGTCCCGACCCCGTGAACAAATTTTACTTTCGAGTTACTAAAGAAAAAAATTCAGACATGTTTTTTTAAACAAGCTAATATGTAATTAGTAAAAATAAGATTTTATATTCCATCCCCTATTGCAAAAATAGGCTATCTCAACCACAACTATTCATTTCATTCATGCAGAGGTAAGAAGAGCATACCTGCCGTTAATTATCTTATTTCTTCTATACAATGTGTCATTTATTAGCTTTTCAGTCGTAGTATAAACTTTCATCTTATGCAAAAATGAACTAAATGATACAAATGATGGCTTGTCCGTTTGGAAACAATGCAAAGTCAGTTCCTCGCTACATCTGCCCGCGAGTAAGAATAAGTTGTCTAGCAGAAAGTGAAGATTCAGTTTTGACTTTTTTACTCTTACTGCCACAAAGAGGCTTAACTGCCTCTGAGTCGCCAACATCATAACAGCAAAGAAGAGTTAGATCGCGTCGCGAGTCACAAATCGCCAAGTCGTGCGGTTGCTTGAACGATGTGGCGAAGTGAATGAAGATGAAGACATGTAGTAACTAGTAATACCGTGAGGTTGATGATGCATTAGGTACACATTGTTACAAACACTTATGTATGCATGAATATGTGAAGGAATGCAAGCAAACTCATTTAGTTGTATCTATATGCATGCAAGATGTAAGTGGCTCTTCCACCGTCTTGCATGGCATGCTGCTGTTAGAAATACGGGCTAAGCTTGTACAGCAAAACATGGAAGAACTATAATAATGGAGGCGATGATGATGGAGTTGTCTTCTATGTTCTTCTTGACTCTCTGTTCTGTATTTTTATTCGAGAAGAAACCATACATATTTCACTTTTGGATTCAGAATCGTTGAACAGTGTACTCTCTCACATCATTTTACACAACATTTAAGTTAAGCCTGACTCTACAGAAAAGAGTTTTTTCTTTGCATGTCTGGCCAGTTTTCATATAGCATCCACATCTACATTTTAAATATTCTATATCTTTGCCTGTGGCTCTGGCCTGTGTCTACACACACATATAAAAATGCATGTCTGTGAGTTGGCTCAAGTTTGATTTTGGTTTCATTTGGCTCGTGTTTTGGCATCTATACCCACACTACACACATTCTTATAATATGCCTACATGGTATGGATCCATACATCATTCATTTGCACGCCAGAACATTGTGCGTAGTAAGCAACTGAAAGTAAACTTTTATTCAAGTGATAATAAAAGAGCATACATATAGATCACATCGTTGGTTTTTTGTGTGAGCACATACATGTACGTTCCATTATTAAACAGAAAAGGGATCGGATATAGAACTTCTTTCTTTTCTGCTAGACGACAACAACACCATAATACCACCACTCCACTTATGAGTGTCTTGTCCTGAAATTAAGAGGTTCTTTTCAGGATAGTAGGTGTATTGTACTCACAGCAACAAAGTTATCTCTTTCGTTTGTGCATGCACATCCACATAATTCCCCATCATCGAAGAGCACAAATATATATACTCCCCTCTCTCTACTCTCTTCCAATACCTAAGGTTTAGGTGTAATTTTTGTGTGTTGTTTGTTGTGCAGCCAGATAACAATGTACAATATCTGCTTACTGATAGTCGCAGCAACAGTAAAAGCAGCATGTAATATATGATGGTGGTATTTAGCAAAATCTAATTGATGATGACTAAATCAGAACGGATACAAAAATTGCCACCTCAAAAAAACAATACAATAAAGAGACACTTTTAACAGCATTTTATACTATCGCTCTACAATCCTTATTGTTGTAAAGTTATTGTCTGAAAACTCATATTGTGCATTTTTAGTAAGTAAAACATACATTGTTTGTGTTCCCTGTATAAATTTTTCTATCAAAGCAATAAGACTCCACTCCACTGCTTCTCTGGCGGTGGTGCTACTGACGGTCGCTGTAACCAAGAATTTTATTTGGACTGCAAACTATCATGTTGCTACAACAAAAGACGTGGCAAACGCTAGAGCAAACTGCCAAATATATCTGTATTTAAGATGGTAATGGTATGGTCGATGTAATCTTTTTATCTGTTCTATATTGGATTGGATGATGAACCCATTTGGACAGATATAGTGTGTGTGCAAATTTTGTGCTTTTAATGTGAAAAATTACAAGAATTAGTCATAAGCGCTGTTCACGTTGTAATTGTAAGTTGTGTTGTTAACCGTCGTTGTTGTGTGAGTGAATGATCAGTTTTTGGTAATGTAGAAAATGGTGTGGTGACAAGAGCGTATGTGATGTGAATTACATTAACATTAAAGTCTTGTGATCTCTACTGCTATAGACGTTTCAAGTTGTACAAGGGTTTTCATCTCCCAACATCACAACTCAAGTAAGTAGTGCCATGTATAATCCATTTCAGATTAAATGATTGCTTACGGCCACCTGAGCACAGGAACGAATTTTCGGTGCAGTAGTGTCAAATTTGCATGTGCAGTGTTCCAAACTTTTTTCGTGAAACGAAGCCTGCATATTTGGATAGGAGCAAATAGGAAGAAATGAATGCGAAATAAACTGAAGAAATCGATTGTCCACTCAAAGGTCAATAGTAACTTGAGCACAAAAGCTATAATGAAATGCAATACAATTAATGGGTTAGTGCATTTTGCCATCTAGATAAGAAAAAATATTCATGCCTATTCATTGTTAAGAGGTATTAGCATTGTGGGGTTCCTTCAATTACTAGTGAAATTAGATTTTTAAAATGTTTCAGTCTTGCATCGAACGAAACTAGCATTTTTCCAACGTCACTATACTAGTAGTAGAAAAGATTCTATAATGGAATATGAAATCGATTTCCCAGTTATAGATAGTCCGTTTGTACTGATCGATACTCTGTACTTGTATTCAATTAGACAATAAATTTTGAATGAAGTCATCAAAATAAATATCAGAGCCATGTAATAACATGTACTTATGCGAGTCAGCAGCGAATCATTCTGATGATAAAAATCTACATTAAAATATAGACACAACCCAATGACTTTTCAACCCATTAAATTCCTTCATAAAATAATATGCATCTTGGTTGCAATGTATGCAAGTAAGTTGGACTGAATATTATGGTTTACTACAGAGTTCCAAAATTTGTCAACGACAAAACAGAGGCTCTTCTTTCTGACTCAACGTACTATATCTTCGTCGAAAAAGTGACGGTGATGAGTAATGGAAAAACCATTTTATGACCGGTTATCGTTTTTGTGATTTGAAGTTATACTTCACATTATACAGAAAGTACCTAGACAAACAACAAACTGGTGAATTCAATCACGTCATGTGTTAAGCTTCTGCTCATTGAGTAAATCGCCGTCTCAAATAGAAAATAGAAAAGATACTTTGTAGTTGGGATGTCACAATCATCATTTTGTCAACTATTCATAATGTCATTTCGCAATTTAAAATTGCATCAAATCCTTAAATATATAAAATTCATAGCCTAGAAATAAAAATGTCAGGTTTTGAATAGTGTTTTTGATGGAAAAGTGAAGATAGCTCTATCGAATATTGGTGTAATTGGTGCATATATAAATACAGATTATATACATATAAACACAGTATAGATATCTACAAATAAAATTGGTAAATCGGTGAGAAATCATTTTAGCAGTCATTACCAAGATCATGTTCAAGAACAAAGGGCATGTTATGGAATATTTTTTACTCTTGATTTGATTTTTGTTGTAGTTATTTTGTGAAAGAAACAGATAATAATCTTCAACATTTATGCACACCTTTGTGCTTAAAATAATGCTTGCAGCAAATCAGAACTCAGGCATTGTGTCTTATTGTTATCTTTACAGCCGAAGCATCCTATGTGGTGGCGAGTATAAAACATTTTTTTCACAAAATCAGTCCAACACACGCAAGCCGTCCTATGCAATTTACAAGTTGAAGCGCCACGGCCGTCGTAATGAAGGATGTCGCTGATGATGCATTAGTTTACGAGACGCCCAACGACCATATCAGCGTAAAACAAGAAGAGCAGCAAGGTGAGTGAATTATTTTAAACTGGTTCACATTGATAGAAAAAGAATATAGCACTTTGCTATGCTTTTCTGCATTATTTGAGTATTTGTGTATATCTGTTTTGATAAGCTTTGCCTGTAAACTTATCAATTATATAGCAGATAGGTATTATGTTATTGTGCCCATCATGCGTATACAATAATAAATGTATGCATGTAAACTGTGGAGGATGCGACAGCTTTAAATCCCAGCATGGATGATCGTATAATGTCGAGTTGAAGGCAACGTAATGTGTTACACATCATTATAAAATAGCATAACAATTTGATGAGTAAGCAAGTATTTTAAAGTATATGCTATAAACTATAAACCTACAGAATATATAAATGCCTCCTCTCTTTTCCTGTTTGTTTTCAAAATTGGTTTTATTACCATGCGCCAAGTCAGAAATTAAATGTATAATAGATTACGAGTCGACCGACACTATGTGTGCCGTGTGCTCAAAACTATTTGTGCAAGTCTTTTTCAAAATATGAAACTAAAGCACATTAATATCAAGACGCATAATTTGATGAAAAGAAGATGGCTGTTCAGGAGAAACATTAAATATGCTTAGTTTAAATAAAAGGTTTTATATTTTAGGAAAATTTGCAATTACTCAAATCCTTTTCTAAGAGTATACATTCAACATTGTAGCTTTTAAAATGAACAATAAAATATTGTTAAATAACAGCTATGACTGAAATTATGTATGTACTCTCGTTGAGTAAAAAACACAAGCGAATACTGTCTTGCAAAATTAGTGCTTTTGCTTGCAATTTAAGAGCTTTGTTTTGACAAGGAATCTCAAACGAAAGGTAGCATTTTAAAAGAAATTCAACATTACAATGACACTAATTATAACCATTATCATCACTCCTGTCACCAAAACAAAATAGAAAGTCGGAACAGTGAATACATAAGAAATTTCTACGCACAATCTTTGAGGAAAATCCGTTGAATAATAGAATGTGAACAAAATTGACTAATGCAACTAATACACTAAGCAAAAACAGGGAAGCGTTTTCAGCCAAGGTACAAAATACTTCTACCATTATCGCAGTTAATCTGTTGGTTTGCAAAGAGTTTGTGGCTGTCGGCTCTGTATCTGTTTTTCAAATGCACGTGCTGACTGAAAAGCTATATGCGTAAAGCTGAAATAATAGACTTTTCATTGCAATAGAAAATTAGAATTGATGTTTCCGACGTCCATCAAAAAGCCATATGAGCCATCTTCAAGCATCTTTAATGTGTCACTTCGTATTATTCATTGAGAAGGAACTGGCATGCGTGGCAAGTCCTTCAAATGCGAAGACATCAGTTCAGTCTTCCTCTAATGTCTGGTGCATGTTGTCAATGAATTAGTTACGGGAGACGGTTGTTTAATTTCAATGGTGGGTACCTGATCATGAAAACTAGACGTAGGACATGGACATACCATCCTGGAGTAAAAAACTAAAATAAATTTTAGCTTATTGCGTAATATATATTACCTTTGATTCAGTTAAGAGAGAGCATTGTTCACGTTACACTCTAAAGATACAATAGGATACGATGCATTTAAAAGGATACCAACTTGTTGACCCTGCATTTAGTTTGTTTTTTTACATGGCTAGCATTGTCAACTGTTGATTTTATTATCATACAGTGTTAGTCCTGTCCTGAGCAAAAAAAAGTTTTTAAAGGTTGCACAACACTTATTAATAGACAAACGTGAACAAATGCAATATTATACATATCCCATGATCTAAATAATCCAAAAATATGAATGAAATTTTTTGGGTATTACTTGAATGTGGGTTGTGGCCTGTGGGGCGTTGGGTGACTCATACAAATATATAAATGCAGCGCTCATGTAATGCACACGAATGCATGTACACAAGAACACAATCTATGTTTAGAGTGATTGCAATAATGTAGAGACATTTAGGAATGGAGCACGAAGTCATAATTGCCGTATAATTGCCCACACAAAATTTAATACCTACACAAAGTTAACATTTTCATTAAGTGATCTCGAAAGGGAGAGGATATATAAGGAGCCACAGCGTTTCAGTGCAGCGAGCAGCGTATAGAGATGCAAGAGCAGAGACCTGAAAATTGTGATAATTTCATTTATAAAAAATGAATGATTCAGTTAAGTCTAAACGAGAAAATTGTAATACATTATAAGCATTATAAAACATTAGCCTCACACTTCAAAACTAAAACAGGAATATCTCATTTTCATTTTTACCCAAAAATCTGATGGCAGAAGTTGACTTTTATTCTTACTCTTGGATGCTATATAACTTCATTCATGTTGCTGACATTATTGAGTACATTGTGATATATGAATGTTATTTGCAATTGATAAAGACACAGTCAAAATGTAAGCGCACAATAATAACGAACGCAGATTAGTGTTCATCAGCGTTCAGCCATCCTTCGCGTTCTTTAGCAGCCTAACCTGAAAATAATGATCATAATAATAATATATTGATAATGCAGGTTTTAGTTAGGTGTTGTACATAAAAATGTACTTTTACTTATGCACGTTATTTGTTCACTTGAAAATGAGATGGGAATAAATAATGATGATATGCAGAGAATTTAATTGGTAAAATGTTGCCAGCAGCGTAGGTACTACTCTCCTCCCTCTGTAAAGCCAAAGCGAGAGCGCAGCGTTGTGAATTCACATGTTTACCGTGCCATCATTTTCAGCATTTTAACAAATTTATTCTCATACAACCGACTTTACTATTGCAGTGTGATAGTGATGATCATCAACAATCACCACTCAGCCTGCACTCCATCATTCTCTTTGGTAGTCTATGCAGTAGTTGCAGCAAGTTGGTTTTGATTCATGTTCTATGGCACATTTTTATCAAAGAAGGGTTTACCATGTAGTTGTGAAAATGGAAGGTGCTCGTGCACATTCAGAAAAGTGCTGATGATATGAAATACATTGCGGTAATAATTGAGCAAATGACTAGAAATAGTACCGTGAAATCATAAATGGAGTTTAAAGTTTTGTGTGCACCTTTTACATTTATGGTGAATTAGCATGTATTTATAGGTATAGTTAAAGTTATAATACAAAAAATCATCAATATCATTGATCATCACTTTCCATCTCGCACAAGGGAAACTAAAGAAAGAATTGATTATTGGGGAAATTTATGTTCTGGAACGAGCAAAGTATTAATACCGATCGTATTTTAAACACCAGGGTAGGTACCTTAGTTGAACTAATTGGTGGTAGGTATTTAATTTACATGCATAATACCAATTATACGTGACTTTCAGTAGTCACCTCATGGCTCTGTCTGGGAACGTGGATAGTGTGGGTGGGAGGGTTTCACTATTCTTTTATCTCGGTTGAGCATGGTCACATTGTCATGTCACATCGTGCCGTGAAAATTTTAAAAGATTCAACGTTAAGGACAGTGAAAGCAAGTACTATCTTTTGGTGTATTGTAATGTTTATTTGACCGAGTAAATACAAGAGACTTACATCAGTCATTCCAGTCATTCATTCCAACTTTCAACTATCATCCAGTATTATCCGAGTTTAGTATTAGTTGTCGTGACTGCTTTATAATAGCTTCAGCATGTGTTTTACTAAAATTATGTCGCGTGCCCGCCCACAGTAGTGTTGTGTCTGTTTCGCTTTCTCCTTTGCCAATTTTGCCATTCCTTCCTACTAGTCGGTTCTTCTAACTGAGAAAGATATAAAGATTGATTACGTTTGACATTATCAGTAAAGCAAGATTTCCATTAATTTTTTCAGATATCCGTTAAAAATGTGTGCAGTCCGCTATTTTCATTGCTACCGGAACTTCAGTTGAGAGAAAATGTTAGAAATTGGTGTACGGGTCGTTCGTAATTCGACCGACTGGAAATGGGGAAATCAGGTTTGTGATTAATTTAATTATCAATGTTTGTTTGTGTATTTTAAATATGAATGCAAAATTAATATAACTAAATTATATTAAAAAGGATAATGGAGAAGGCCATGTTGGCACCGTGGTTGAAGTCGGGCGACCTGGCTCGACTTCAAGCCCTGATAAAACGGTAGTTGTACAATGGGACATGGGATCCAGGACCAATTACCGTGTCGGTTACCAAGAGGCGTATGATTTAAGGTTATTTGACAACGGGCCCGCAGGTATGTCGCCGCCACCTCAATCAGCATCTATTCAAGAAAATTTGACTAATAGTTTGGATAGAAATCCTAATCTGTTTAATTATGTTAATTTTTAACTTTCAGGAATTCGACATCCAAATGTAATATGTGATGGTTGTAAAGATCACGGCATATTCGGCATGCTGTGGAAATGTGTTCGATGCTTTGATTTTGACTTGTGCTCTGTCTGTTATATGAATGATACCCACGACCTCTCTCATCCATTTAGAAGATACGACACTCCTTCGTCTCACGGGTAAAGATTCACTTAATAAATTGGAAATGATTTGCTATTTGCATATTTTCAAGTAACGAGATTCGATGTTCATGTTTTCTCCATTTTCCTTGCAGAACGGACTTACCACCAAGACTAGAAAGTCCTAAAATAGTATCTAGAGGAATATTTGCTGGAGCAAGAGTCGTGCGTGGTTGTGACTGGTATGAAGAAAAATAATCCCTATTTAGTACATTACACATCACAGTTACATATTTTATCATTCTATATTAATCATATAATGACCACAACTGATTTTATTAATTATTTTTTTTCCAGGGATTGGGGGAACCAAGATGGAGATGGTAAAATACGTAAAATTTAAATGAAAAATTTCATCTGAACATATTTATGCCTTAATAATAATAAGTAGACAACTTTGAAAACTCAGGGAAAGTTGGACGAGTGGTGGATATTCGTGGCTGGGATCATGAATCAGGTCGATCAGTAGCAAATGTTATCTGGAGCTCAGGATCAACTAATGTGTATAGATTAGGTCACAAGGGAAAAGTAGACTTAAAATGTGTACAGGCCTCCTCAGCTGGATCTTATTACGTTGATCATCTACCAATTTTAGGTAAACTAATGAATTTGAACATGAAATTGTACTTTCGTGACTGGTCTGTCGGTTTTCTAATAATAAATATTTTTAATTGTTGCCTTATAGGAATGCCAAGTTCGACAATAAGTAGGTCTAGTACTTCGACTGCTGCTAAAAGTATTTCTAGTAAATCTCAGAGCTCCTACAACTTCAGTGTTGGAGATAAAGTACAAGTCGGCCAAGATCTTGCCAAATTAAAGGAAATGCAAGAGGGGCATGGGGGATGGAATCCCAGGATGGCAGAGGTACATTCTAAAATTAAAGCTTACAACATAAAAGAAAAGATATATTGAGATTGAACGCAATGGATTGTTAAAAACTGTGTATTTTATATTTGCAGTTTATAGGTAAAATAGGAACTGTTCATCGTGTCACCGATAAAGGAGATATACGAGTACAATACGATGGCGGCATTAGATGGACGTTCAACCCAGCATCTGTTACAAAAGTTACTTCCTATGCCGTTGGAGATGTAGTTCAAGTTATTAATGATTTTGCAAAAGTTCGAGAGTTGCAAAAAGGTCATGGTGAATGGGTTGACGTTATGAAAGAAATATTAGGAAAATCTGGCACCATTGTCAAAGTGTACGCGGATAATGATCTTCGAATTAACTTTGGACCTTCAGTTTGGACCATGAACCCACTAGCTGTGAGGCTAGTTCCATGTGATAGATTTGATTCTAATAATTCAATGTATGCAAATGCCAATCGTCGGGAGGATTCCGTTAGTAAGTGAATTGGCTTTGATAATTCTTGAAAATTCAAAATATTCAAAAAAGTAGCCCCTCTAACTTGCTTCATTCTGTTTTATTATTACAGGTCAGGATCCAATGTCGTCAATGTTATCTCATTTACTGGATGACATGTCCGTCGATACGTCCTATACCGTTGAGCGTTTCATCAAGGAAGCAGCTCAAGGAAGGGTGGAAGCTGTGAAAAAGATGTTGCCAAAAATGAAAGACAGGGTAAGTGCAAACGGTGCTTCGATAATAATGCTTTTTTACATATCATTTATGCGTACTCAAGTTGGTCGACAATGATTAGTAAAATAGCACTGCGTTATCATCCTGACTATTCGTGATGAAGAAGTTCATTATGAGTGTCGAAAAATGTTCCAAATGTATCACCCATTACAACACATTTTGGAACCTTGGATTCAATCATTTTGGTTTTATTTTATTTGGTTCGAATTTCAGCTGAACCACAAGAGTAGTGGGAAGACTCCGTTGCAAGTTGCGGCTCATCAAGGGCACATAGAGATTGTGGTGGTTCTAGTAGCTGCTGGTGTCAATTTAGAAGTGTCTGATGATGACGGAGACACCGCATTGCACTACTCAGCATTTGGGTAAAGATAATTGAAAATGAACAATCTGCATACTAATTGAACGATATATTAATAATCCATTTATGAATAATGCTGCTCTTACTTGGTTTCAGAAATCAACCTATGGTAATGGATCTGTTGCTGAAAGCCGGGGCTTTAGTTAACGCAGTAAACAAAGGACAGTGTACACCTCTTCATGTTGCTGTGAACAAGGCATATTTAGAATGTGTCAAAACCCTTTTAAAATTTAAATGCAACATTAACATACAGGTACGCGAAATATAGTCGTATCAGAAATACATGTGGGCTGTGGATTTCACTTTGGTACATGACACTTTTTTTTCAAATTTAGGATTCGTACGGTGATACTGCTTTACATGATGCGATAGGAAAAGACCATCGAGACATAATTGATTGCCTAATAAATACTCCTGGAGTAGATTTCACATTGAAAAATAACCGAGGGTTTAACGTTCTTCATCATGCTGCTTTGAAGGGCAATCATTAGTAAGTACAAAGATTTCCACTGTCGATTTTGATGTCAGTCTTTTGCAGGTTTGCATTAATATTTCAATGTTTCTTGCAGTGCCATCGACAGAATAATAGCAAAGGCCAGACAGTTGGTAGACGTTAAAAAGGATGACGGATTTGCTGCTCTGCATTTGTCAGCTTTGAACGGTCATTACACAGTCACAAAAGCCCTTCTTGACCAGGGTCAAGCAGAAATAGATATTAGGAATAACCGCAAACAAACACCTCTGTTGTTGGCTGTATCTCAAGGATACTGTAGCATTGTGGAATTACTAGTGGCGAAAGGGGCAGCTGTGTCTCCAGAAGACGAAGATGGTGATACCCCATTACACACTGTCTTGATCAAACATTTCAATGGACAAACCTCCCAGGATCAAAGCAACCATCCGCATATTCCAAATCCAATGATATCGATGGAATTGAGAAAACACGAAAACGCTCCAGTAGTAGCAGAGGTAATCTTAATACACATGAAAAAATTAAAAATCCTACTTTTTATTAATAAAGAGTATGAACGCACATTAAAAATTTCCGCTCATGTACACATACATTTGCGGGGCCGATGTGTGCGAAGATAAAACTTCCTTTGGGACGGCATTTTAACTTTGTAGCTAAAATGTATCATTATACGAAGGAGACAAACATAAATTGAAAAGTCAAATGAGTAATGAAGATTGTATAAGCAAATCCTTGGATATTTCCATGCTAAATAATATTGGGTGGATTAATCTGAATTGCAGATAGTAAACTGCTTAACGCAACGTGGGTGGACCGGAAATGAAAACGAAATGGGAGCGGCAGCTCTCGCTTGTTTTATGGCTTCGGCTGGAGCAGAGTTGACGAAAAGGAATCGTCGTGGTGTTACGCCTCTAGATCTAGTTACCTCAGACCGTTTAAAGGAAGTACTAATTCATTATTCTCAGAACAGGTATTTTGAATAAATAAAACACCAAGTGTCTTTCAATTAGATTTGAATGTACTCATCCATCAGTTGTTGTATAATAATTTATTTTTTAAATTTCGTTTTAGAAGAAGATTCATGAGAGCTGAAGAAGGGCCATCTGGACACAGTATTGCGTCTTCCGGCTTGCCATTACTTGTGTCAAAGCCCCCAACTAAAACGGCTGAATGTTTACTTTGTTCGGAAGTGATAGACTTGATATATTTTGAGCCGTGTGGTCATCAACTAGTTTGTGAGGAGTGCTGTATTAGAATGAAGAAGTGTCTTAACTGTCATCAGTCAATACTCAGAAAAATAACTTGTCAAGGAGTTGTATTAAATTCGAACAGTAGGACTGGTACCATAAATCCAAGTGCCGAACGATTGCGGTATTTAGAAAACAAATTTGCAGAAATTGAAGAGACATACTGTTGCTCAATTTGTATGGAAAGAAGACGAAATATAGCCTTCTTGTGTGGGCACGGAGCATGCGAACGCTGCGCAGACGCCCTCTCCACTTGCCACATGTGTAGGACCCCAATCACTCAGAAAATTAACTTATACTGACCTACAATATATTTCACTTATGATCTTGTTTACACTGTGTGTCGTTTCTTTTGACTAGAGAAAAGAATAATTCTTCCTCTCAGACATTTTTCCAACGCATCTGTGTACTGGGTGTGTAGTATACATAATCCATTGTTTTAGCAATAATTTAAATTTTTATAATTTTTGTCGAGAATATAGAGCATCTAGTTACATTTTACATATTACCTCGAAAGGTAACTGCTTAATTTTTTAGCCAATCAAAGACGGATTTGTTTGTAACATGATATAAACTTCTTTTATTTTAGATTTTTTAAACGTTGAAGTTTTATCTGAAACTAATGTTGAATGTGATAAATTATTAAAGCAACTGCATGTCTTTTATCAGGATTAATCGATCAGTTTTTTTTTTGAATAGATAAAATAGAAGAGTCTCTGGTACATTGCTTCATACTTTGCATGGAGATTTGTTAATTTTAAACTGCTGGCAAAATCTTCATATTATGCATTATGTACATTGTACATGTTTCACTGTTACGTGCAAGTACATATAATATAAATATTGCCATTACGCAAAATCTCAAACAATTGCAGATCAAGAGCGATGCATTGCATGAATAAAACTTAATATTGCGCTTGTCGTCGCTATTTAAAGTTTAAACCATCACAGATGAAATTCAGTATCCGAGAATATTTGAGTGTAATATGTCCATACCAAAGAAGTCCGACAAAGTGATCGGAATTAGTATAGAAAATCACGTAAAGTAATATCTTGTCATGTATGTAAATTAATATAATTTAGAATTTCTTATTATAGCTCGACATTAATGATTAGCGCATCGCAGTTATGATCAACAACCGTTGCTTGTGCTTAGATGAAATCACGATGTAAGCTGAATTTTCGTGATCAAACTTTTAATTACCTGTATTGTTATTATTAAATTATATTGTATACATATTTTGAAAGTAAGTTTATTTTAATGTTTAACCGTTTATCAACATTTTACTACAAAAATGCTTACAATCAAGGAATGCAAATTTCGTACGTTATTATTAAACGAGAAAATTAACGATAAAAATGTACATCAACGATTTATTTATTCTGCATTATGCACACAATAGTCTAATCTATCTTAATTTAAAATTGTACTGGAATGGAAGTTTACGCGATAAATTATCATATCCGTCGGGTTGTTTTGTTTCTGTCATTGTATAAAAATGATTGTCATCAGTGAATGTACTACAGCAAATAGATTTGTCATTGGTCACGCCATCATATAATTCACACTGTAGTCCTATGATGATTCTTCGAAGGGGCGTTATGAGATCTAACAAAACATTGATTATGACAATGTAGAAAATGGCATTTTCCTCTTAGATTTGTGATGCTGTTCATGTCATGTGTTAAAAAACTGACCTTGATAATATAGGGAATCGTTTTTCAACCAAACCACAAACTTTTTCTTCGACAATTTTTATGTCTTCATTTGCTTCAATTACTTCCAATGGGGGTCCATGAATGCTGTGATAACTTTGAATAAGGCTAGAAAATCAGATGAGAATACATCGTATATAATGGTGGACTTGCTTTAAAAGTGCTTTAATATTGTTTGGCATAAGTATTCTGTTTAAACCAACTTTTCTCGGAAGGTTTTATTATTTGCAAGGAGCTGCTCCTCTGGAGTATTTGTAGTGTTTCGGTAAGCATGTCGATATCTACGTACTTCTTCACTGACATTGAGGAAAAATGTGGCATCAGGACGTAGCAAGTCGCATGGCCAGTTATAAATAGAAGAATCCAACTTTGTTTTATTGGTTGTCAACTCATGGGCTATGGCGTATGCAGCAGTGCTTGGCCAAAACCTACAAGTTAAATTTTTAATGCATATGACAAATTTGCCTAATTTAGTTAGTAAAAGATTCTGCATCAATTTTAGCACCGTATCATGATGAGGACGCTTTGTATACCTATCAATAACGACTCCATTATAAAATTGGGAAGATAAAATGTCCTGCGCTGCCAAATAATTTCCCAGGGAGTAGTATGCTCGTCTTAAAGGTTCTCCTTGTTCATCAAAAAATGCCTTCAGAAACTTGATTCTCTGAGGAGGAGTATGAAACAAGTCCAGCTTTAGATTGTTGACCAATGCGGTGGATACTCTAGTTTTTCCTGATTCAAAATACATTGAATTTTACCTTAATTCATCATGAAATTACTACTTAAATTTTGGCTTTTAAAATTTCCCCTTACCACTTCCATCTAACCCTTCCATTACAATGATAGGCATTTTAGGCTTTATCACTGACATTGGTCGTGTGCGAGGCATGTAAGTAGACGGATCCAATACTCCATTGCTACCAGTGGAACTCACTTTTAAAAGTTGATAGAGCTCGGACGTTCTGGCGATCTAACAAATAAGTACCAAAGAAATCGATCATTCGCTTGCTAAACAATTGGGGTGAAACATTCCATCAGTTTGATCCACGAAAATAGTAACACACTTCTGAGCTTCGCAAGCAAGAAACCACTTGCTCCAAGCTGTGGTAAACGATTGGAAGCTTCTTCATTGTGGAATATCACTCTACCCAGTTGCCCGGTTGGTGGCAGAGGTAGACTCCTTTTCTTGGGTTGGGTGGTTGTTGGTAGCACAAGAATCTCTTTGTTTTGCACGAATTGGGAAGGATGTACATACACTAAAACATTAATGTGTGGAAATGTATATGAAATGTCATGACTTTTGTCACTTGTCACTGCTCTATGGTATGTCTTCTAACAAAAATCCTCCAGTCTTCTAGCCCTAGTGTGAATGATTTTTATTTGAATTTTGTTTTAACTTTTGCAATTGCAAGAATTTTGAGTTGAGTTGCGGACGTTGTTCGTCCCAACTCACAAACTACGTATGTGCCCACATAAGTTGGAAAATGCTATATTTAGATTAGATTACGTAGCTGTAGTTGTGTGAGTGAATATTCTTTGATTTTCTTGGAGTTTTTGTTCCAGTATCCCAGCTAAATTTTTACTTAAAATACTGATACACATCAACGTGTTTATAACGATAAATGACAAGACAAGGCACTTACACACATGAAAAACTCCTCAATAATTTTTCATTCTATGAAGAAAGTTAGCAACTTGTACGTTTCTGTACCAGTTCATGTTGCTTCATGTGAGCAATTGTTCATTTTGTGGGAAGACTCAGCAAGATGATTGAATGGGTAAAAGTTGCTGTACAAGACACAAGACGCAGTCTATTTACGTTAACTTTGACAATGAAACACACTGCAGGTTTATGAAGGATGACTTATTGCATCATCAGCAGCAACATGAACAAGTACGAATAATACAATATTATACACATACATAATATACCATATTTTGGTCAGTGAAATTCTTTGTAAAATATTGAACATCTCATCTCTTGCAACACATTGCAACTATTATCCCTGATCCGTATTTACAGTGTTACTAACGTATTCATGTTATATATTATGTGGCTACCAGACGCAGAAAGCATCGCAAACTCAACACTTGCACGAAAAGAGCATTCCTCGTCATTCTCCCCGTATCGCTCCATTATGCTTGTTCATAGATGATGTAGATTCTATCCTACTTCTTACACGCACTAAAAATTAAGTACCTGATTTTTTACTTATGGGCTGCATCTTTTTTCTTTAACGTGAGAAAGTGTCATAAAAATACGCATGTGAGCAATAGAAAAGCCATATACATATGCATAAACGTCTATTTAAAAAATTCATTTGAACAAAACCCATCACCATTTCATATCCAAAAAAAACCTTGATTTTTTGTAAAAAAAAGAAGAAATTTCCCGGAGGACGGTCATACGTACATATAACGCTTTCAAGGATGCGGACGTGACGATAACAGTCTTTTGACCGGAATTTATAATAAGGTATGCATATCACTTGTGTATATGGATGGATTATCGTTTAACACAACAATAAGGTTTGAATGAATGATTCGTTGAATTGATTCTCGTGTTATGTAGGTCTTTCATGTTGAGTACATTAAAAGTAAAAAAGGAGTTCATAAAAGAAAAGTTTTCATGCATTCTCTTCTCGAGGAATGGAGACATTTTCTTTCGACATTGGCCCGTAGGGAAAATTTTGTTCATTCATAAAGCCTTGTATTTCTTGTAGCTTCCAGGTTTTCCATACATGTTATTTTTATGGTTCATTATACATTATACACTTTTATGATCTATGATTATGCTAATGTTATGCAGTTTACAGATTGCAAGATTAGAATTGTCCAGTAAACAGTGGATTGAATTTTAAAACAAATGTACAACAGTAACAGTTCATCAGATTATACTTAACTTGTAGAGGTTTTATTACAATATTTTAATGTCAATGGACATTAAGCAAACTAGTTTAGTTATAGCGCGTTTGTACGCTTAAAATGAAAGAAATAGGTTAATCAATGACTAGAACAACTGCATAATAATACGGAATTTGACAATTTTACCTTTCCATGTGTATGTTATCATGATGAGTGCAATTGTCATCAATTGAATATTTTTTGAGATCAGAAGAAACTATACAGCCTTTCTGAAATGTACATACGAATTGCCAGTCTCAAAACATGTTTAATTGGGTTAACACAAAAGCTATGTTGATAGGATCGCGAATATCAATTACATTTTTTAAATCTAATGGAAATAATTAAACCAACAAGACAAACTGCAATTCACGTATGCAAACGTTTCTCATTTTTCTACAGAAAAAGCTCCGAGTTATTTCAGCTCATTTTAAAGGGACATTGTGCAATTATATTTTAAATCTTCATGCTCGTCCACTCCGCAAAATAACCCTAAATCATAACGCATACACTGTTCGCTTAAGTGTCTTCAGTTATGTAGCCGTCAATATGTTTCATGGAGTATTTGTTAGTTATATATATTATATAAACTTGGCTATTTAAGCAAGGTCAACAAGTTATAAATCTCTTCGGCAAAGTCGCTTCTGACAGAAGCTCTCCAATTTTAGTTTGAAGCGAAAGATCTACTATAAGACTGTTTGTGAAAGTGAGATTCATCGAATAAGACTATTTATCGCAAATGAGATCTTAAAAAGCATTTGAACTGCAAATTTAATACATTTCAACAGTAGAATGAAGGGCTACATGAAAATGATCCTGCTTCGGGCTTTAAACTTCAAGCAGTTTACATGCGATGTTAATTTCATATTTTGTTACTTCCTACTACACTATCTCTATTATGCACTTTGTCCTCTTTACATGACTTTCCTTTACTAATTGTTGATTGAATTATTGCGAATTGCACAGGAAATATTTTTAGGCTTTAATTTGTAATCTTTTGCACCGCGATGGAATGCAATTTTCACAAAATAGTTATGATGAATCAGACGAGGAAGAAGAGACATCCCATTCGCACCCGTTTCTTCGCTTGTACGGAATCGGTCGCTTCCTGGCACTGTATTAGTAACACATTATTTAAAAAAACATTTGTTATGGCACACCACACACGCACACAATTACTAATGAATTGGTCACAATTTTTTTCATAGCATGCTATATATAGCAAACAAGCCAAAGATTTTAAATATTAAGCACATATAAAAACATAAATTTGGTTTAAATGATGTCAACTTAAAATGGGTACGAATAATGTTGAACAGTATAATTAGCAATAATCAAATGAGCGTTTTTATTCATAACGATACAAATTGTGAATACAAATAAAATGTAAATGAAATAATAAATAATAATAAATTATACAACTAAAAGTAGCTTAATATCTATTGTCTATGACAAATCAAATATGAAAGCAAATTACAAAAACAAGTTGAAGATAAAAATTAAATAATAACATCAGTCATTCTATAAAAATAGAAAATTCATTCTAGAGAGTAAACTAAACATAAACTGAAGTCAAAACTCAGGGGTTGCGTATAGACTAAAGCTTCATCAATGCCTATGATGTCGGGATCTGAAATAAGAGAACAATATTGCATTAGAATGATTTCATACCTGGTTATTCGCCGCCTATCTAGAAAGGAAGGAGATCCTCTCCTCCTGGGTATAGACCTAGCAGATCGGGTAGATGCACTAGATGATGACCCAGAAGACGAGTTGCTCCTCGAGCGAGACCTTGATTTTGAACGAGATCGCGAGCGACTAGATACTGATGGGGACTTTGAACGATCTATTGATGACCTAGATGAACGTGAATGCGACGAATGCGCACTTCCAACTGATGGAGATCGACTCTTACGGGATCTAGATTTTTTACCGACTGGAGTGACAGAGCGACTCCTTGACTTGACAGAGCATGGACTCTGAGAAAGTTTACGCGAATTTGGTGAGTTATTTATGCTGATGCAATCAGAATTAGACTGAAGAACCGGAATGAGAGTACTTTCAATAATGTCAACTGGAGACTGACTATGAGATCGTGGCGACAAATCTATAGTGTTTGCCAACACTTCGCCATGACTAGGAATGTCTAGAATTGCAACTGAGTATTTCGCTACTATTTCACCATTGTCATCTGACTCTGCATGGTGACTAGGTGAATTATGAGATTCTTCACTCCCTGACGAAGAAGAGCTGTGAGTGATACACAACAAGAAGAAATGGTACGTTCAGTTAGATATCAATTTTCTATTTCTATTTTTGAACAAAATTCTGATAAGCTGATACGATGGTATATATCGCCTCATAATTTAAATAAAACATAAAATGCGCAATTGGATTTCTGCTGTACTATACTACAAATAAAGGTTGATGAAGGAAGCCAAAAATCATATATGTAAAGTAAAAAATGAACAAATAATTGAGAACATTTTTGATTACCTGCTTCTATCATGAGGGGATTCATCATCGTCTCTCCTGTAAAATCATCAAAGATAACGTTTAATTACTACTACATCTTGTAAATGAAACATCCACATTAAAGTTTGATATGAGTTGTAAAAAATGATTCGTTTACAACTTAATTAAATTAAAGAAACTGATACAAAGTTTTGAAGACATGAGATTCATACAAATTTTCTTCAATGCTGAACAAATATCGCGTAACAAAACATTTTCCACAGTACATTGACTAGATAAATTCATAACTATTTCAACGTGAATGTATTCAGTTAATACTTTTTTGGATTTACGTGAATTAAGATAAAAGATTACAAAGTTATGTGGAGATTTACAAAATTTTCTAGTTGGTTCTTTGCCAACTTACGGGAAAAGGAAACAACATCGATAAACATTACGACAGGTAGTTTTGTTTTGTTACAGTAAATTTGGAAGCTATGCTTATACCAATATTTTGTGAATCACAGATATAGTGGTAAAGTATTTATCAAAAGGAAAACGTCAAGAGACAAAGGTGACAGGTAAGGGAGAGAGTAAGTAACAAAGGATAGAAAATTATTTTCGGTATGCCTATGGTAAAGACGACTAAAACAAACATGTAAACCCTATACCAAGATAAACTTAATTTAGGAAGAGTTTTGTGTGAGTGACTAGACATTCACTTTGTTTTACCTTCCAATTTTCCCCATGATGACTTCTCCAGAGGTCAAATTAATTAGAAAAAACATTTCCCTTCGTTATTTTTGTTAAACACAATTTGGTATAATAAATAAAAATTGGAGAGAACTTACAGGAAATCTTTTGTCAAATTATAAAATGGTTTTCGTTACCAAATGTGTGTACTTTAACCCATGTGAGATCATTTTAAGTAGTAGCCAGCATGATGCCGAGAAAGGTGGCAAAGATAACAAGGAAAATACTAATAGATTACTGCGGTTTTTTACTATTTCCATTATATTATGTTATATAAGTCAAGCATATATTATTTATAGGTGATATATAACAAAGATTTTAAATAATAAGCAATCATAATAGTATTCTAATAATGATTCACGATCAATATACAAGTAATCATAATGTAAAGTTGTAGAGAGGTAACAAGTAAATGAAGCAACCCAATTTAAACGGATGAAAAGAGATTTTTTTCAATTAAAAAATCTATAAGAAGAGTGGTTGCCAGACTCGAGAACTCGAGGCACGAAGAAACGTGGTTATCAAATGCTTATGGTAAACATAGAATAGCAAAAATTTACCTGATATTCTAGCTACATGACGCTTCATGAAATGAATAGAAGTGTACAACAAAACTAGCTCAGTATATATTTTTAAAATATTAATCTTTTGAAGTTATGCATGTATATTATTTTAAATTATATCTAAAATAGTTTCCATCCATTAGTCATCCACAACGAAAAGGACCTTTGTATTTACCTATGGTGGTGAGACTTCTTGGATTTCTTCTTTCTATCCTTCTTCCGTTTCTTACGCTTAGCCTCCTCATCTGAAGAAGACGAGGACGACGAGCTGGAACTGGATGACCGCTTACTACTCTTCTTTGACTTTTTCCGCTTCCTAGATCTATCCTCATGTTTGGAAGAGGATTTTGCATCAGAACTTGGTTCAGTGGCATCCTTTACACAAAGAAAATCATAAATTATATGGATTACGATTATGCCACAAATAAAGTTAAGCCACACCCAAAATCAGGAAATTGCATAAATGGAAAAGCAAATAGAGCATTACCTTATTGGAAGAAGATGATGCAGCAACGGGCTTTTCTTCTTTCTGCTTCGCCTCAAATGATGATCCAGGGACAAAGTCGTTGCGGATGCCAAATGCATCTTTTGCTCTCTCGTTTTTACTTTCTTGTGCCATGGAAAGTTCATGACTATCCTTTACCCTGTCGAACATACATATAATTTGTATTAGTGCCCATGCACAAACTATACATACAACATTACCAATACCAATTACATAATGATATAGCGTGACAAGAAACAACAAACAATGCTCCTGTCACCTTTTCCTTCGCTGGCAACAACAGCAACATGACAGTGGAGTTGTTATTAAAATGACTCGATTCCCCCCATGATAACTATGCGAATTTGAGTGCTTATGGTGAGAATGTGAAGATTTAGTGTGGCAAAGATGGTCCCTACCACATCCACTGCCACCTCCTCCCCCACTACTTATCGGAAGCAAAATTACTTTTCTTCCACCACCACTACCACTATTTCTACTGCTGAAATTATGACTCCTATCTTCGGAATATCTCCTATTATCCCTACTTTTTCTGGATTTGGACCTCAACTTATCAGATCTTTGAGTTCTGTCAACTCTATTGCTAGTAGATTTGGCTGATTTCTTCGGACTACTGCTGTCAGCAGAACCATTAAAATTGGTTTGCTCGATTTTGTCAAGTTTGTCCAATTCCTCGCTGTCGCAATTCTTTCTTAGCCCCTCCCTTGTAATTTCGATTTTACACTCGGCTACTTTATCTACGCCGGTTGCACAACTTTGTACATCGTATTCAGCTACCTTAACTCCTAACTTATCTATAGACTGGCTGTCGGAAGACATTTTGGAAGACTTCGTTAAAGATTAATATATTTGGAAGACTTTGGAAGTTACATTTCTGGATATCTACATGATTGGAAGACTCAGGACAGACACAGACTCTACGTGTAGAAGTCCATTTCACCGCACAGCGGTAATTTCTGTAGAATGTGCCAATTTCATTTGGCAATTATTTTGGTAAAACTTTCAAGAAGTAGTACACAATGTCTTGTAAGAATGTTTTTGACATTTCCCACTTTATCGAGTCAATCGGTTTACTAACAAATTCCCTGATAGAGCACCTTTTATCAAAAATTCACTGGCAATAATTTTGCAAGAGAGCAAGTAAAGAGAAAGCTCCTGCACACAAATCGGTTTAGTGGTAACCTAATCCGCTAAAATGATCACATTTGAAGATGCCTTTGCATTATTAATAGTGACAATCAATAATGCAAGAGAAATTACAGCAGTATCGCTGTAGAAGAGAGAAAATCAATATGAAAGCTTTCACGGTGGTATGCACTAAATGAAAAAGGAGAAAAAGGAAGGAGCTCACCCCATTACAATCACAAGATGGCTATATAATAAAAGCCTGTGTAGTATTTTCGAGAAATCTGTACACACACACAGTGTTTGGCTGGAATACTTTATATCCGCATATCTGCGGCAGCATCCAAGGAAAAAAAAAGTCCCACAACTGCAGCAACCGTTTAGCCAGGGAGCAGGAAATAGAGGGGGATATACACCAGATAGTAGCTGACAAAGCAGCTCTCACAAACTTTCACACGCTTACCCATTCCGCACAGCAACCAACGACGCACTAAATTCAAGCAGAAGTGAAAGTTCCCCTTCTCTGCTCTCTGGAGCACTCTCTCAGCAAGCATTATTCCGCAATAGATCCATGCAAGCAGCACTTTATTATAGGAAAACAACGCAACGGAACAGATCAATACTTCTTCGGTAGAACAAATGCTGGACTCGGGATTAAGCGAAAAGAACTCTCCCATTTTTACTTAACTCTTTCTTCTCTCTCGCTAACTTAATAAACAGGACTTGTGGTGTTTGGATGCGAAATCGACATAAACGTTGACTTTGCGGTTTTTGAGATAGAAATGATGGAAAGTGAGTTTGAAGCTGCCAAGATAGGTGCTATAAATTGAATTATGAAAACAGAGAAGACAAGAGTTCGTGTTGGATGAAATATGCACCTAAGAGCCTGTAAAAGATGTATTATGTGCAGTAAAGTCTGCACTAGCTCCTGAATGTAGTTTATGTACCAAAATGTTTCCTACGCTTTACTACTACTGGGTAAAGCCTTCAACACGTTTTAAATAAATTATAACAGAGATCTGCTTGCGTAAACATGACAAGACTTGCTGAAGAAAACGCTGAAATATCCAAGTAAATAAAAAATGAACCCTTTCCTCAAACGATTCATCTTTTCATCGAATAATATCTAGCACAAAGGTGAAAATAAATACGAAAATTCTTGTACGATTCTTGTGCTTGTTCATTGATGTTAGTTAAAGCATTTTTTCCATTACATTTAAGTAGGTAGCAAAACGTATTCAACTCATTTGTTACTGCATTACGGGATTAAGATTGCCAAATGTAAAAAATTAGAAATGCATAAAGTACGTGTGAGCTGTCACCAAAAGGGCTACTACACTAAAGAGTTAAGGCTACCTAACAATACCGCAATAGCATTTAAATTAATTAGAGTGGTAAATTGGTAATTCTTGGGATTTCGTTACATAAATATATATACTGAACATCTCTGTAGATTTTTGGAACTCTATTTTTAAGAATAGATATGATATTTGAACATAACAATCATTGAATAAAATCGGTAAATTAAGAAGATGAAAGGAAAACAAAACTCTAAAGTATTAAAATACAAACACAGAGATAATGTGCTGGCAATCAAAATATAGCGTTTTAGAAATGATATAATCGAATATTAGAATATTATGGTAAAAAGCGTTTTTACACACTTACATTGCTCGTCCTGAAGAATCTTTTGCTAACGAAAGTTTCTTTTCTGCGAGTAGTTTGGCTCGAAATGCGTTAACCTTTTCTTCGATTTCCTCCTCAGGGATGTCTTCTTCTTCCAACAACTCTCGGAGTTCCATACATCTTACCTGCAGCCAAAAAATAATCATGAACTTTAAACTATTTTTTTAAACTTTGTCCATAAACTTTTGTTAATCTAAAACAGCAATCGCAACGAACTTACAACATCTACTATATTCACGACTAATAATTATTGGAAAATGATGATGCAAGGATAAATTATTGATACAAATTGATTACCTCTGCCTGTCTTCGTCTCTCATGTTCAATTAATTCAGCATCATACGGTCTAACGGCTGCATCTTCCTTGGCTTTATATTCAGGCACCTTCTCTTTGGTTTTCCGTATCGCAGATAAATTTCTTGTAACGTACCCATTAGTTCCACTTCCACGAGGGGTCTGAAGGCCAATTCCATTGTACATATTCTAGCAAGAAAATAAAAACGAAACAATAGTATCACATCATTCCTCTGAATACATCTAATCATAACTTAAATAATAAAACTTAAAAAAATCTGACCCGTAAGAAAAAAATTAATAAAAAACCAGATGGGTAAACAGAAATTATTCACACACTAATCATTCTCTTACCAATCTATTTACGTTTCTGTCTTTAATTTGTCTTTAAACAGACTTCACTTTGCCTCGATCACTTGCGCTTGCGACTCGTTAGTACAGTAAATATCGCTGATTGCCAATTTGTCACTAACCAAAACTTTTTAATCGAGAAAGAGGGAGCTAACTTTTATGCTTTCACAAACAGAACCTTAACCTATCACACTCAAATATTCCACAATACCTAATTATTTTCCAACTAATAGCTGACGATTAATTCATCTCCATACTCCCGTTCGACTAAGGAGGAATGCTAGTAAAGTTCGGCATTTGCTAACAAACAACGTATCAAATATATTCAACCTAAACACAAACATCACCTGTTTTATTACGAACAAACGCACATACCACTAACACAACATGAGCCATAAGCATCTCCTCTCCTCCAAACCGAACAACAAACAACAAGAGTACTGCGCTTCTACGATGCACGATGAGTCGATCATCGAACTGCAACGGCACCTAGTGTGCAAAGAATGTAAGTATAATGCCAATGAAATCTGCTTTGTGTCCCAGTTCCTAATATGAGGTTAGATGACAGAAAGCGCTCACTCTCCTCTCCTCTTTCGCCTCATTCATTGCAGCATTTTTGGATTGCACCACTGGTTGAAGTTGAAGCTTTCTTTTCCCTTGGGAATAACAAAATGTCACGAATGAAAGCTCAGATTTCGACACTTGCTTCATGGCTCGAAATTTGCATCTGGTGCATATTTTGTTGGACTATTTTGAAGATTCTTTTTGTTGGATTCGTAAAAATCAATGCAGTCCACCTTCAACCTTAAGTTCTCCCTGTTTAATCATATTTTTGGGGTTTTAATTGTTAATCTCCAGAATCAAAATACTAGAAAATCAAAGGAATGCGGTGTCCCATAAAATCAGAGAGCTGTCAAATTTGCATGCATCCTTGAGAACACATAAAATGAGATATTTACGAAGCCACCAACCACCTAAACACATCCGATGCTGCAATTTGGAGTTATATGTAGTTCTGTACATACCGCAATAAGACGGTAGCAAAAAAAAACAATAATTAGTGAAAATGTGGAGTGGATTGTTGTAAGCACACTACTATTATGCGAAAAGGTACATAGAGCAAAAGAAGCATTAATGTTTGTTTCAGCGAGTTGACAAGTTATCAGCAAGGAGCATTATTATTTTTCTGTGTGGACATCAAGAAAATAACGCATTCCGTGTGTGTACGTGTTTTGGCCTAACTACTCATGTATGTAATAAAAAGGCACTCCGCTGATTATTATGCATACAAGAGAAAGAAAATGAAAGATATATGCAGAGATATGTATCTAATTTACAGTAGTTGCCTTTCTGGATGGTATTTAAAACTAACTACCTGCTTAAGTCATGACCTAATATCAGCTAACTTCGTCAGGACATGCATGCATGCTTTCCATTTTCATTGAGTATGGAAGTCTTTTTCTACCTGGTCATTAAGTCCTAGTTGTGTAATGGTGTTGTGCTTGAAGGGATAAATTGGCTTTTAAGAAAATCCTCTCTCCACCATCCATCCATCTGTTATATGCCATCATCCATCTATTCTAAATCCTAAATAATATTATGTTACTACCCCACACTAGTGGTTGTTGTATTGTTGTGGGCCGTTCTGTTTACAACACTACTATTGCCCACCAAGTACATCCGTCTTCTTGCGATTTTCAGTTTGGTTTGCAAGATTGCACGGAATCGTTAAGAGGAAAAACTAAGTAGCGCACGGCGATGAAAGTGGCAACTCTGTGCTGCTTTAAGTGGAGCACAATGACTTAGTGCATAATACACTTTCAACTGGAGAAGGGGGATGGGAACATGAGTATTAAATAAAATAGAGAGAAAACATTAAGACGGGGCAGTAGGAGTGAAATGGATGGATTGAAATACCCTGGAATTATATGAAGAAAAGGAATAATAATGCCCGTCTTCCCATGACAGGTTACTTTTGAGAGCAATTGTAGTGTTCATACAACAGCAAAACAACATTGCTCTCCTGTTCTGTATTCTGTACAAATATTACTCTCGTTGTTGTTCAACATCATACATACATACCTGTATTTATATATACCACGATAGTCGACTTCAACTACACCAGATTATTACTTGCGTAATATTAAGAACTCTCGATGAGACCGGAAGCCATGGACGGTTGATAAGAAGCGATGGGCATTTGTCATAATCGTCATGGGCAAATGGGCTCATTGCATGTGTGAAAGTCATCCAGTGAAAACGTATATAAAATAGCAATCGCAGGTAAAGTAAACGGGGAAAAGGAGAGCTCTCTTTGAATGTTTGAATATCTCTAAGGTAGACAGAGCGTATATACCTTCCCACATGATCGTATGCTAAAACACGTACCTCTATAAAGTCAAACCATATCTCTATATGTCTTTTCTTCTTTTTAAACAACAATGGTCATATCACCCATCATATAAAACGAGTGTGTTTGTGACTACATGTACGTAATACGCTTTTCCTTTCCCACCTAAATACCTGAATCCTGAGGAGCAGCACAGTGGAGAGCGATTACACGTCTTTGAGGAGTGCCATTATATCATTTCACGATACCACCGTCTGAGTTATGTTATGTGGAGGAAGACGATGTATTTTCAATAGAAACTAAATGAGAATTTGTAAGAGGGAAAGTAAAAGAGAGAGAGAGAGAAAGCGAGAATTTACAGAGGAACCTTTTCGTTGTTGTTGCGTTGTTGCTGGTGTGTATTCTCTTTCTCTTGTCTACATTATTATTATAAAAGTAGTATTCAAGCTATTTAGAACAAGAACATGGCCAAAAATTTTTGCGTGCCAACGTTTCTTATCCTGAAGATAAATCAGTTCCCTTTATGACTTTAAGCAATGAGCTCGGCTCTTCATTTCCCGGTATTCCACCATGAATAAAAGTCATATTTCGGAAGAGAGAGAGAGAGTCAGCTTTTCTTTTGCGCTTCCCTTTATTAACGGGGCCGGACAAACCGTAGGTATATATGACATATTAGTGTAATATTGCAGAGCTATATGTCATGAAGAAGAGGGGGCAGAGTTGTAGTTGCCACCACACACTCATTTATTGTAATAATAACAATACAACCATAATGCAATGTAAAGCAACACACTCTCGTCTTTTTTTGTAATATGTTTTGCTACCATATATTTTCTTCTTCCATCCTCTTATTAGATATAAGAGGGCAAATAAAAAGAGAAAGGAAAATGAGAGAGGAAAGGAGAAAGAAAAAGAGGATTTTGGTGGATAGGTATGCATACATGTATGAGCTCTGCGTGACCGAATTTTTATCGCCTAACCTCTACCACTCGCCTTTATTGTATACACAATCACGACATCTTCTCATCAAGTGCTCACCTATAAATCACATTGCTTCCCTCATTAAGCAGTTGCTTTTATCTACCTTCAATAGACCGCTGTGTCGGGAGGGGTTAAAAGGGGAAAGCATCGTCATGTAATGTGCACACATACACAATGTTCTAATCTATTGCTTATCCACCCGTAGACAATCCTATCCATTTTAGTTGAAAATAAAATTAACTTCCTCTCCATTTTCTTCGCGTAATATTCAGTCACTCAATCTGCGTCGCGTCTTCTGCCCCGTGATCTAGCGAACATTAGATAAAATAGATATATACCTACACAATACGTCATGCGGTCACGGGAGAATTTATAGCCATAATAATAATATACATACAAAGCTTGCCATATAAATTTCTCTTTGAGCGTCCTAAAACTATTGAGAGCAACTTGGCAATAAAACTTTTTTCTCCGCTTATCTTTGTTTTTAAAAAGGGTAAAGTTAATTTAGAGACTCATTCATGTCGTGGATTCAATACGGAGCGGAGTGGTTGTTGTGATTGCTGGAAGGAAAGAAGCGTGATATCCTCAAAAAATAATAATAAATTGCTTGTATTGTGCTTGTTTGCTCTGTATGTCTACCTACGCATGGGCTACCGCTTCTATATCACTCGTATCCTTTTCACCGCTTTAGGAATAAGCATTTCACCAAGCTTTTGATGAGCGTTCACATAGAAAGTGGATGATGCCATGACAGGCAGACTTTGTTGACAATGACGAAATATTAATTAAGCAAGTGACAGTAGGGATCCTGAACAGATTCCACAGGATTTGGATCGATTTCCTGCGAGGAGCTACACAATCTATGGGGATGAGATGTTCTATCCTGTCTAAACACATATAAATACATATAGGTACATACATTATATGCAATATGTACATAAATAACCGATTACTCGTAAGTGAGAAACTTCACAAAATCTCGGCTTCTATAATATCGCATCCTAAATCAATAAACAATGCTGGAGGAGCATTACTGATGGATGGCAAAAAAAAAACTTTTTATACATTATTATTAGCTGATTATATGTTTGTGCTCATATAATTACGCTTCTTTGTGGTCTATGTAGTCTAATTTTCCATAATAAGCGTAGGTGTTGAATGCTGGATTTGCTTTCTCCAATAAGTTTGATGCTTTGATAACATAGACATATAAACCATGTTTTCTTTCGTTTTTGTTTTGCCGGCACCCCGTTTCTAAATGCTGAGCATTTATACTTTGTCAAAAACTAGATACGATTACAAACAAACAAAACAAAGGTACCTTTATAGATCATCACAAGTACATTTTAAAACAGTTGAAGTTAATTATGCAACAACTTTGAGAAAGATAATTACTCCAGTTTAATAGTCAATCTCACATTAATGTAATTTAATCGTACAACAGAAAAGAGTCGACGGTCTAACGAAATGTCTAAAGCTATAAATCTAAATATTGTACAGTACGTGCAAAGCAAAAGGCATCTTATCTTTTTTATGCGCCACCGGTCAGTTTTACTGCTGTCTGGATCAACTAAATCGATTGTGAGTGCTGGATACAAAAAGAGGAGCTGACGATAAAGCCCCAGAGCAGAGTGCAAGGTAAATGTTGTGTAGCGATTGCTATCTTACAGAAGAGGTAAAAAGACCAGCTACTGGCTCCATTATTTTATGCAGGATATTTGCTTTGTTTCCTGCAAGCACTACCGTTTGATAAACATATACCTAGTTACATGCATACATACGTTTTAACATCTAGGGCATAAGTTTATCCGTTGTATTCTGACAACTAACTAGAGAAAAATAGAAATAATTTTGGTTGGAGAGTGAACAGTCATAATCAGAGAACGAGATTTTAGGATTTGTCCTATTCTTTAATATTTCACCTACCACAAAATCATTTGGCATGTGAATGAGTCATGTAGAAAGAAATCGTTTCATGCTTGCATATTTTTTATATTTTGTCCTATTTTGAACATTTTTGTCCTATGTCCTAGGACATGCATATTTAGAGATTTTTGTGCATATGTGGT